>OENT01000875.1:0-70701 GCA_900239685.1 Rotaria macrura
TTCCACCGCCTGGCATAACTACTGGTCTATCTCTCTATCACAATGAAAAAAACATTCGAAGCATATGATCGGAGACACGGATAAAAGGCGTACCTCCGGTAGACGCAGCGGTGGTGGTATTACCTGAAAAACAAATGCAGTTCTGATTGTTGCAAAGCTTCAATGCTACATGTCAGCGGATTGGTGAGTGGAATGGATTGGATTTTTATGTTAATGGTCGTTGTTTATTGAGATGTCCTTACATAGTCTCTGGGTATTCGTTATGGCTTTGATCTCGTTGGGTTGCCTTTTCTTTTCTTTTCTTTTCTTTTCTTTTTGTAAACGTATGTAGCTTCTGTATACTTTACGTTCGAGTGTGATGTTTGATTTTGTTCAGGATTTCTTCCTGCTTCTGGATAGATAATACTTGAGGATAGGAGTTCAGTATTCTGTTTTTGATCTTGATTTAATCCGGAGAGGATCGTAAATTTTTTTCTTGGAATATTTTAAGAGCCGAAGATCGCAGTAATGCTGAACAAGATCCTTTATCAAGTTCTTCATTCAATCCTTTTATGATAACTCTCTTCATTGTTGGAAGTTTCTTCATGTATCATATTCTTGTATAAGAGCTGATGGTCCGACGTGAAGTCATGGAGCATTGAATATAGGATACTTTCAAGATTTTGAGGAAGATTCTGCCATGGTTTTATTAAGTGGTGTTGAAGATATACATCACATCTTTATACCAGGATCTTGTGAGGAATGATGCTCGCATGAAACGATTATCTTAGCAAGAAATTAAATAGACTACTCGGAGTAAGATGGTGGCTAGTGCTGGAAAGTTTCAGTCAGTATCTTGCTTAGAAAATATAAGGATTTCATGAAGATTTTTCGAATTTGCTTTTGAGTTCACTAAGCAGTATTCTCTTATTTAGATTGCCTGGAGGATCTGTCAGGATCATACATTTCAAGAATCAGATCAAGTTTTATGCGGGATTGTACTCAGGAAATGTTCAGGGTTTTGCTCGGATTCTGTTCTCAATCCAGTCTATATTATTCTGTTAACTTTCACTGTGATTTATATTCAGAAATCTGACAAAAAGCATATCGAGGATTTCGTCAAGATCTGTTAAGAACAGGAATGCTAGGATTTTGCCAAGAGTTATCGTTATATCATAGAAGGATCATTGCAGGAATAAAGCAAGGCTAGTCAAAGTTCTAAACTAAGAGCGTCTGATGAACTTCGATCAGGATCCTGAGTGGAGACGGCCTAGAATAGGAGCTTCAAATGTTTCAAAATATTATAACTGTGATCAGGATCTGGGTAAGAAATATACAAGAACCCAGTTAAGATCCGTTCAGGTTCATGCTTAGAGACTACTCAAAATTTAATCGCAGATTTCAGCTAGGAGCAAAGCAAGAATAAATGAAACAGTTCTTTTATGTTTTCAGGTAGGTGTAGATCAGAATCTTTTACAGATTTCTAAATAGTTGGAAAAGAAAATTTCAAAATACTTATGAAATGAAACCTCACTAACAATAAAAAGAAAGGTTTTTCAACATATAATCATCTTGTTGTTCGAAACACGAAATCTTTCTATGACTTAATAATTTACTGACATTTTTATCGTCACTTTTGCTTGATTCTTTTCATAAAAATAAACAACTAATCTTAATAATATTAGAGTTTATCTAAATCTCTTTACAGTCTACATAAATGGTTTGTGCGACTCAGGAAAAACCAATCAGTTTTTTGGTAATATTATCAAAACAATCGAGAGTCATTCAATTGTATATTGATTTGAATCTGGTTATTTTCAATGCTTTTTATTAAACAGATAGTTTTTGTCAGTTCAAAATCCTTTGATTACAATTACTTATAATTTTGATTCTACAGAAGAAATATTTTCAAAATATTTTCCCAATAGAAGAGGGATTAATAAAAATATTGACTTCACAAACTAAGACAAATGTGAACAATGTTATCTCATTTCTAGAATATTTTTTAAGGCAATAATACTCATAGAAATTTTAAGCAAAGTTTCAGTAACGATAGAAATTAAGGAATTCGAAGTTTAAGCGATATAGAATGACTTAGCACATCAAGCTGGGTAAGCTGATAGCTATGTAAACTGAAGGTCTAGTGCTCGATACTCAATATATACATCTACTTTCTGTTCTATTTCGAAAAGTCTGTCCCGGTTAATGATCATATCCGAACGGAAACTCAAGTTAATTCTACAGAGATCCATGAAAGATGCTGAACAGCATCTTTGACGAAACCTAGTAAAATCCTGAAAGATAGTATAAGAAATCTTTTTTTCTCCGATTCAAAATTATTGAAATCCTGTCAGGATTCAGAGCATTCATTAATTACAAGCTTCCTTCGGAATCAGAGGTTTCTTGGCATAATCCTGTTTCCAAACACATGATGAACTTATCAGAAGCCTTCAAAATCGTCTTTTCAGTACTGTCTGGATCCAACGAACTAACTCGCTACATCCGTTTTCCAGGATTATATCGTTTCCTCGGGAAGAAACGGACAATTCCTTCGGTAATCACACCAGATATGAAGAGGATCTGGTGTGAAAAGACTAAGAGTTGAACAACGTTACAATACTCGATTACTCATCAAAACTTCTCCCTATGACGGGAGACCAGCGATGATACTGCGGATTCATACTCACTTGACTGAATATAATTTTGATGAATACCATCGGCGCTGATGGTTGCACACCTCGTTCTAGTTCCGGGATACGAACGATGGGATCAGTAGCAAGGTCTATGCCTCCGCCTGGCACCAGTCCAGGTCTGACTCTCTACCAGGAATAGCCCTCAGAATACAGTATACAACTGGAGACACGAATAAAAGACTTACCTCTGGTAGACGCAACGGTGGCGCTATCACCTAAATAAATGGAAAAGTGCCTTTCGCAAACTATTAAAATTTTTTTTCAGCTCATGGGTCACCAGAATCAGACAGAGGCTGTTCGGCTACTCCGAACCACTTTTCATCTCCTGGTGAGAAAATGGAGATAATGGTGCGTATTCATGCTCACTTGACTGAATATAATTTTAATGAAAATTGTTGGCACCGGTGGTTGTGCAATAATATCTGAGTCTGGATGGCTGGCGATCGGATCAGTTGCCAAATCTATACTGCCGTCTACCATAGATCCTGGTCTCATTCTCTACAAGAATAACCCAAAGCAACAAACTAATATATGCTGCATCAACGATAAACTGAGAAGCACCTCGGGTAGTCGCAGTGGTGGTTGTAACAGTAGTGGATCGATAACACTGGCTGGTGGAGATATCACCTAGTTCAGAAATTCAAATAAACCAGTCACAAGTAGTGAAACCTTATCCTGTTGATGCGTCAACCTAATGTAGCAAAGGCTGTATGGTTTTTTCAAGCCTCTTCAGGGCTTCAGACTGTCAAATCCAGATTCGTCAGCGTACTTATACTCAC
The DNA here is from genome assembly GCA_900239685.1 of Rotaria macrura. Taxonomy (NCBI): domain Eukaryota; kingdom Metazoa; phylum Rotifera; class Eurotatoria; order Philodinida; family Philodinidae; genus Rotaria; species Rotaria macrura. The sequence goes on from OENT01000875.1 coordinate 3,452, forward strand.
TTGACTGAATATAATTTTGATGACAATTGTTATAGAAGATTGTGCGTTGGTTTGCTGTTCTTTTGGCACAATCAGTAGAGGATCAGTAGCGAGATATGGAAGTTCGTCAGCCGGTGGTCGCTCTAACAATGGTATAGTTGCTGTTGGCCTTACCATCTTGGGTAATATAAAATTATAATGAAACTTATTGTTTCTTTAGAAGGCTAAAGATAATACTTGCGGTCGTTCAAAGATTAGCGGTGAATATACAGGGATAACTTGCTCATTTGGAGAAGATATTATCTAAACATGAGAAGCGATCATATATTGTTTTCGGTATGACAATATTTCGCTTTTGTTGCTCGGTTACATTTTGAAAGTGATTCTACTATCTATTTCTAATTAAAACATAAATCTTACGAATAATATGTTAGATTTGAGTATATATTGCTCAAGAGAAATGGTTTTTATCTTGGCCAAAAATCCTACAAAACTTCATGAAACTATTGTCATTGTTTTTGAACGATAATCATGTCGCTAGATTGTAGTGCAGTACAAGTGTGTGTGTAGAAGATAGAATTCTGAGTTTTTAATGTGACGTCATCGTCAGAAATGTGCTATGTGTTTCTAATAATCTGTTGAGAGTGTCAGCAATGGTATACGCGTAAATATACTTAGATGAAAGACTCTCAACAAGCATTTTTAATACAATAGTTAAGCAATTGAAGTCGGCTCATTATGTTATACCATTTTTGGAGATGAAACTATAATCAGTGCTCTGCAATCTCTTATGGTATTTTGAATACACCAGCAGATCTAGAGTGGTCACTTAGCACTGTAGGGAAAGAGCAAAATTTCTGCTACGACTGAATACACGCAGACATATTAATTTGATATAATCTTATAATAGTTGTTGAGAAAGTTTTTCACACAAAATACTAAAAGCAATTCATTTCATTATTATTAGAAATCTTTACGAAAAACATCGTTCTTACGCACACCTAAAACTTCTCTCAATGGCTCACACAGAATCGATCGTTCATCGGGTTGCAACAGTCAACTGGTAGGGGTGCTGACTGCTGCCCCTATCAGATAATATTTACGAAGACATATGGCAATGACTATAAACGACCAAATATATGAAGGAAATATATTTAATGCACCGGGGGATGGCTAATAGATAATGTCGATCGTCAAAGCGATTCTTCTCGAACAGAAACAATATTTACGGTTCTGCGCTTCTGTTCTTTATTTATTTTTAGTATTTAAAGAAGAAAGTTTCTTACGTTGAGTTTAGATGGTTTTCGCCTCTTGGTTATCATTTCCTAGTACAATAAAATGAGATATAATATTGGAAATAAAGATATTAGTTTTACATGTTTAAATGGACTTCTGATGATCTTCGGTAAACTAGTTGGAATGCAAGCAGCCTATGGTTTCAAAGAAAAAACGAATTAGGTACCTGTTAACAACTTATAGATAAAAATCTATTTTAACTATTTTGATTGAAATGTGATTTGGTGGATTGCCATCTTCTGTACCAAGAAGAATAATTCTTAATAAATTAGCTTGTGCATTTGCAAGACCACTGATAGTTTTCGACCCAATAATAGATTTAATTTCAAAGTAATAACCATGAGAATTATGGCTCTGGATTTTAAAACTATCGACATTACTTGAAGGATTAAGTGCTACTGAATCAATTGACATTGTTTTAGTTAACACAATATCAATTATATATTCTTCTGTTGTATGAAACACCATTCCATCTTGATTCGGGTTAATTAAACTGCTTGGTTTTACATACATTGTAGAAGTTTTAATATCTACGCGAGTTACTTGTTTAGGATTTCCAAGTAGACGTAGTTGAGGCGTGCAGTCAGTCAACCCAGAGATTTCATTACCTTCCTAGGAGAAGATTGGATTAAAGAAGTATTGATATGTGTGTAAAAACATTAGTTAATACAAAATCACTTGATCTATTCAAGCCAAAAACTATTTTTCTGTACCCAGAAGATTGATACATAAAGTACAATATGACTTGTGTTTTCAATTACAACAAGACTGTTATCGGATCAGAATAAAAGGGTTCTTCAGAAGTGTAATACACTAGTTTATTCAATACAATGATGTTTATCTATATACAGTATTTTTTTGTTGATCCACAACGTGTTTTGATGAACTGTCAACGTCTCAGAATCGTATTTGTCTAAGTAAACTAGATTGATGTGATTATAACTCTTATTACATACATAGACGTCATATATTACATTTGCCTGATATTTCCTTTTCTCTTTACAAACAGTGAAGCCTATTGAATGAACAAACTTCACAAACGAAGAGAATTATGCTATGTGTGCCTTTGCTTTTAAATAGACTCACAACAATTTGACAGCTATCCTAGTTAGGAAAAATTCGTTTCTTAAAGCATTCCTCTAGTAACTTCAATAAACTCTAGCTTTCCTACAGGTTTAATTGCACACTTGAAGTTACAACTATCCTCAAAAACCATTTTATTGATATGTTTCGTACCTAAAATGTGAAATAGGGTACATTAGATATACAATTTACCGTAGAGAACGTTCTGCTATCTGTTGAAAATCTCGGTGTTCTTTCAATGAATAGTTGAAAATCTCTGACATCAATTATATTTTAGATACTCAGTCGTAGCAGAGAACGCAAGAATACGACCCTATCTCAGCGAGGCGGAAGTGCAGTGTTTAAATCCTAACAAATAAATTATGTTGGATATCTTAGTTGTGTCATACTGATTCCTTATGAAGGGTGCAATAATAGATATCAAGAAGGCATCTCCGAAAATGTATTCGTTTGATATGACCGATGTTCATTAGTCAAAGGATAGCAAAACTGAACAGCAAGACTGTTTTCTAAAAAACTGAAAATTAAGAAACGAAAGATTTTGTTAATCAATTGATACGTACACATTGATCAAAGCTAGTAAGAGATAAGAAGACAGAAAGAACACATGTATACAACCTTCGTACAAAGAACTAATTATTTCAGTGGCGATCAACCAGTTATAGTTTCAAAGATGGATATGCACATCAAGAAATTCTCTGTTTCTCGTGACTTGTGCTTCATAATACTTACATTGGATGGAGAATAAATTGGATTACAAATACCCTATACAATCAAGTTTTAGTGATTTCAAGAATCTGAACCAGTTCTATCTCACTTACGATACTCAGTGTGATATGGCTCGGCAAATAACCATCGGTAGTATGAATGATAGTAATCACTAACATAGAAACTAAAATAGTTGGAAAACCATCTACAACTAAACCGTCTTTAGTGTTGGTAGACGTAAATACGCCTAACATTCCAGCATGTGAAGCATCTACTTTAAAGCTTTCTACGTTGGATGAATAAGGTATGTACACATATTTCATGGTGAATGGTTGTGCGAAATGTATTTCAAATTCATAGCTGTCACTTTTTGACGAAAATGTATAACCAGTACCACCAAAATTAATTTCTGGTCCAACGAGCTGGTGTACTGGATTACGCGATCGAATCATAGTTATATGCGAACCGCCAATAATAAGAATTTGGTCGAAGCATTGGCCAGGTGTCCGAGAAAATGATACAGGCCTATTGGGTGAAGGCATCTACATAAAACAAGAAAAACCAAACGACATTATATCCTCATCACTTTTCATCTATGATAATGATTATCATTAAAAAATATTTATTAAGTAACATACCGATCCAAATGAACCCGGCTGCCGACCAAGACCTTCCTATAGAAGATAGAATTAAAAATCGTTCAGTAGTACACTGGCTTCATACAAGCAAAATTAAAATCTTTTCAAACGGTTCTGATAAAACTTATCATATTGAAGTACACATAAAAGAAGTTACATACCTCAACTGGAATACTATCGCGTCGTTCAATGATCATAAACGCACATGATTGCTATATACTAATCAGATTCGAATTCAAGAAATAGGAATAAAACGATCTCCTATCATTCTTAAAAACTGATACACATTGTTAAAAACTTCAACCCGGTTGAAAAACCTGTGTCATCATGTTTTTCAACGCTGAATAAACTACAATGACTGAATCGAGTGCATAAATTAGCTAGAAAATTGATAAAACTCATGAATAATATGGCTTTCTTTATTAATAAAGCAATTCAAGATATTATATTTTTTTCTGTTTCTGTGACACCCAGGTTGAACAGAATGATCCTTAAACGGTCGTATACGATGAAAATACGGCCCGTTACGGCTTCGTATTATCCAGTTTTAACATAGTCAGTAATACGACCGTAAGTTCTATAGAAGACGATAGTATTACGTTGTCTTTACGAGGGTTTTACAGCGTATGTACGGTGTCCGTGTACGGCCATAATACGGGCCATGTTAACCCTTTCAATCCCGTATGTCATTTCGTAGATGACATACGGAACGAAAAAGAAAAATTTTGCGTTCTTTCGTCTTGTTAAACAGCGAGAATCATATGATATATTCAAAGGAAAATCACTTCGCATGGCTATGAAGAATGAATCCATGTGTCGAACACATTTTTTAGATAACTGAACGCAAGAAACACATATGTTTTAAATAGCAGAACGCAAGATAGAGACATTGAACTATCTGCTTTCGTGTTTCTACAGAACGCAAGAAAATGTCGGGATTGAAAGGGTTAAAACGCCATAATACGGCTTGAAACGATCGTTTAACCGTGGAATACGATGTAAAAACGACCATTTACAATACTGTTACGGCTGTTTACGGTGGTCCGTTTTGATCAAACTGGGTACATTTTACACGAATACTCAGTGTTGCCGTAAAGCAAATGTCGCATTATTGAAAGCAACTAAACTTCAGACGTTTGAGGAAAGACAATCGGCAGCTTTTCGGCTTGTATAGTTTTTTATCCATAACCATAGGTTTGCTTTGGGATTCTTTGCGCTAAAACGCCTCTCACTATATTAAGGGTTTCGCTTGATAGTTTACACTGCTTTTCTGAAATTTAATCCTCTCAGCAAAAATTCCATTAGTATTATCGTTGATAAATCATTGTTGTCCTTACAGAGTCAACTAGAATTCCTAATTTTCAGGCAAAATGCTTATCGTCTAAACATTGGACTTCTTTTCATGTCACCAAGAGTTAAGGAACACATTCAAGCTTTCACTTCAGTATTATCGATTGACGGACACTTGGTCGTCAACAAAAACCGGATGCATGTCTAACCCACAAACGAGTAGGCAAAACCTTGTATGCCACTTTGAACGTATACTTGCCCAACAAGCCGATCTCAAAAGACATAGACACTTAAATCGAATGATTACTTTGCCAAAGTTAGCTTACCCTTATGAATCAAAATGCCAATAGAAACTAATCATTATCTCTCATAAAAATATAAGTAACTCCACTGACTCTGAGAATCATACAGACTATATCCTTCCTATAGATGATTCCTGACTTATTAAAATTTCCATATATCCCACGAGCCAGTTCGAAAACCAATTCAAAAAGAACTTTAATTTCGACACGATGGCCTTCGTGTAGTTACTTGCATTCTAATTCAATAATCCTAATCCTTGCAAATGCCAATTCTATGAAATACTCATGATCCGAATGCTCCTAAAAACTCTTCTTTTTCTTACATAAGATGGTGGTTGTTGCGAATCTGTTTGATAGATTAATTGTTGTGGAATACGAGGACTTCGATAGTATTGACCACCCATCAACGGATTACTTCCACCACTTGCTGTCGACGACGAATCGAAACACGCATTCTACACATACATAATCGAACTATCGACATTCACACATCTTTTTCGTCCTTGTGTGACACAAACTACTTACAATCATTATCTTAATATTACTCGGTGGTCTACCATCACTTGTCGTATACAGATTCAAATATAGACGGATAGCGACTTTCGCTAGTGGAATTCCACTTATAGCCGGTCGATTATTCAGTTCGGGTGATGCCGACGAATAGTATGTGTCATCCACGTTTCTCGTTGGATCGTATAATCGAAGACCGAATCGTTGAACGTTGCACTGGGGTCCAAGTGCAATCGAATGAACGTAGATATTCACTCGAACATTGATAACGATGGTATGATACGGATAGTGAGACGATGAAAATGAGTAACCCTACGATAGAAACAAGCATGGATTGGACGATCGGTTATGGTTGAGGGAAAGCGTTCGAATACTCACTGATGACTGTGATTGTGAGTTGACGGCGTCCGAGACGCATGATTGTTGAGGATCGCTGAGATGAAAGATATTCTGTACGTTGATGTGATTTACGACTTGAAGATTTTGATGGCAAGAGTAATGTGCAGGGACTTGTGATGTGGTCATGGGTGGCAGGTGGCAGAATGAGTCAGACGGTAACTGCTAAAAGAAGTTACGAAGCATGTTTTGTATTAAGATTTCGGATATCGTGCAATGATTGGAAACTGTTGCCGGAACATTTGCCACTTCTTGCGATCTAAAAAAAATAAGTACTTTCTTCAACCCCCTAAAAAGGTTCGGTAGATTTTACATAGCATCCAAATGACCCGAATGCTTAAAAAGCGATTTTTCAGTTCTACGACATTTTTAAAGGTTCTTCCCGTTTACCGGCGGGCCGAATCCTCTTCCACCAAACCTTTTTTTAAGTTTCCTAGAGCGAAAAAGGTTCCGAAAGAAAATGCGAAACCTTTTGATTTTCTTCTTAACCCTCAGTGGTTTCGCATTTTCTTTCGAAACATTTTTCGCTCGATGAAACAAAAAAAGGTTTCGTAGAAGAGGGTTTGGCCCGCGGGTAAACGGGAAGAACCTTTAAAAGTTTCGTAGAACTGAACAATCATTTTTTAAGCATTTCTGGTTATTTTGATGCTATGTAAAATCCACCGAAGCTGTTTAGGGGGTTCAGGAAAGTACTTATTTTTTTTAGAGTGTACGAAGTTTGAAAGATAGAGGGTGCTGGATTGCATTCAATAGTGTGAAGATATGAATAAATTTGGAGTCATGCATCAACTTCTTTGATCGTGATTGAGCTACAACTGGTTGAAAATGAGGATTGACTATCGATATAGACTAGGGTTTGAAAAGACTTTTTGTGTTTTTTTCGATCAGCTAAATAATTAATCATGTGAAGTCTAACTTTGTTTTGAATCGGAATGTGATATTTAAAAAGATAGTATTAGATCGAAATTAACGCATACGCATTAATTTTGAAAATTTCAAATGAAAACAATGAAAAGAAATTCCTATGTTAAAATTACCACTTATATGGAGATAAGGTTTTCTGAATAATAGATTTATTGATGATTCTGAGATAGTTGCATGATTCTGGCTTTCAATGTAGAGAATTGAATATAGGCTTCCGTGACTATTCAAAGAATTTTGGAAAGTGCTTCGATTCGATAACGTCTGGACAAAATCAATATCAGCTGATAATCATAAATGCTTCATCAATTGTACCGAAAAATTTTGGAATACTAGATGAATCTGGATTTACAACACAGTTCCGAGATTATTGCCTCAAATTTTCACTGTACAATATGACGTCATATCAGTAACGTATTCAGCGAAGAAACCGGTTTGGATTCTGAAATTTTCGTTTATCAATATGTCTCAAAATAATTCACGTAATGTCCTCAACGTTTAGAAATGACATTAGCTGCGTAGGAACATGTTCTATCTAGTGTTGTCACTATAGGGCAGGGCCAGATGAGACTGAGCCCCATCACCGGGCTTCTGAGTCCCATCACCGGCTTTTGAGTCCCACAAACCTCATCTCACTTTATCCATTGAATTCTTGAGTTAAAGAAATGAATATCATTTAGAGAAAGAAGTCGGAATTTTGAATCGAAAAGAGTAGAAATATTTTCTCCGTTGATAGCAATGGGGAATCTTCTATTAACGTCTGTTACTGTTAGATATTGAAAACACTAATCATCATTTTATGTTGTTCATTACGACTTACAAGGCCTGACGAAAGCTAGCGATAAGTTGTAATATTACACAAAGAGATTAAAAATTATGCAGCCTACTAAATAAAAATCAATAACGATTGTTCTTTTTTTCACCATCTTCACCAAAAAAAGCAAAATATTAGCTCATGTCTTCAAAATCACGGCGGTTTTTGACAATTAATCGCGATTTTAAAAAGGATCGTCGATTATATCCTAATAACCGTGGACTATGGTTGAAAAGGCACATAATCGCGATTTTCTAATGAACAATAGCAAGTCATCGCAATTTAGCAGGCCGAGTAAATCGTGAGATTTTATTGCGATAAAATCGTTGATTAACTGTTCACATCGATAATATTATGGGACATTAAACTATATCATTTATCTTTTCATCTCAATGTATGAGTAGATCAATTTGCCTTCGTGCTCAAGATTTTTGACCGTATTATTCGCTCTTTTTCTATAATTTATTTTTGTTATCTGTCGATTTGGTTCTTTATCTGGGAGAAGAAACATAAACAAAATGAACTCGGGGAGGTCCTATGATAGATTCACTGACGTCATTCATCCATTTAATCAAAGTCTACTTGTTTATGGTGAATCTTGATTTTGTCAAAAAAATTTACAAAAAATCATCAGTTTTGACGTTATATCACGATTTAATCTGACAATTAATCGGCTGATTAATGGCGATAAAATCGTCGACTTTGCCGTGATTTGAGAACATGGGAACAGTCAAACGTTACACCATTCATCCATATCTACGGAAACATCAACACAACTTGTTTTGTCTGAAAAAAACAAATGTTTTTATTGATACTTTTTCAGATATTCATAAAAATAGTCGTATTATACTCAAATAGATATTTTCATCTGTTTTGATTTCAAATTTCATGTTCTCATACCTAAACTAGGCATCTTCGTATTTAAGATACAAATAATACACACACGAGCATTTCATTTTAGTACACCGGTAGTTTTAAAACTTAACAATAGCATTGGAAAGCTTGGAATTATTAGTGTCTAGAGCCGGTCAACAAGTACCTTGAGAGGAGAGATGGGACTGAGCCCCACCACGCTTAAATTTCTGGTGACGCCACTAGTTCTATCCACTGCTCTGTAGCGGGCAACATAAATGTAACTTTGAAGCCTTGTAATATTCTCATATACTGACGTACTAAGAACTATTCTGCGTACCATCTGATAGAAGCCAATATGAATTCGGCATGATTCAAATAAGGTAGTTGTTCTAACCAATCCTGGTCGCCCAAATAGAAACGCATGATTCCCTGATACCAAATCGACATTACTCACCTTGAAGCATAACCAATTACTCTAGTCTTTTTCTTGTCAGCTCTTTCATAACTTCAGCATAGGCATATATTAATTAGTTTAATGCTCTCTTTAATTTAAAATTTTAGCACCAATACCAACAAACAACTGTTCGTTTAGTGATACCATAGTATAGGATTCAAAATACTATAATTTAGTCCAAGAAACACTTGAGCACTCAGCATGTAATACAAAATGTTAATTATTGATAGATTTATGTCATACATAAATACCTGTAGCATCGGACTGTTATAGTTTGAAATAATTGGGACACGACTCAGTTCAGGAAAATCCTACGAATAAATTAATCTTATTCACGAAAAAAGGAACATATTCAATATACAGGATGTCGAATATCCATTGGCAGAATTGACGGTTTAGTATTCCAAACCTTGAAATTCAAATGTACTCATGCTGTAAAACTATAAAAATTTTTGAAATTTATATCTCGCATATCAAACTTACGTTGTCATCACCATTCAAAATCGACGGTCTCAGCGGAATTCGATCATTGACAACCGGATCAATGGCGAGTGTCGGTTCTGTTTCAGTATTACTATCAGGAAACAACTCGTCACTTGTACCCTTCAAATCACAAAGAAACACTATCAATAACAATCGACTACCGCCACGAGAAGTAGGCTATTGCTTACATCAGGCGTACGTATATTTGAGAGGCCCTTTCCGGCATTGCCATCCTCACTTGGACCTCGATTTGAGATCACATTATCAACCTCGAAATGAACACTTTACAAGTGAAAAGAGAGTAAAAAATGATCAAACTAACTAATATGTCAACCGATCCAATCAAATGAGATGATAAATCAACGGGGGCCGACAGCATCGGATTTCTAGAATTTTCAATCTATAAGAAAGTTCAGCAACTGCTCGCACACCACTACTCCGTCATTTTCAAGGAATCAATGACTTACGTAAGTTTGTTCGAATGGCCCTGTTGGATAAATCGATTGTTGTGGAATACGAGGACTTCGATAGTATTGACCACCCATCAACGGATTACTTCCACCACTTGCTGTCGACGACGAATCGAAACACGCATTCTACACATACATAATCGAACTATCGACATTCACACATCTTTTTCGTCCTTGTGTGACACAAACTACTTACAATCATTATCTTAATATTACTCGGTGGTCTACCATCACTTGTCGTATACAGATTCAAATATAGACGGATAGCGACTTTCGCTAGTGGAATTCCACTTATAGCCGGTCGATTATTCAGTTCGGGTGATGCCGACGAATAGTATGTGTCATCCACGTTTCTCGTTGGATCGTATAATCGAAGACCGAATCGTTGAACGTTGCACTGGGGTCCAAGTGCAATCGAATGAACGTAGATATTCACTCGAACATTGATAACGATGGTATGATACGGATAGTGAGACGATGAAAATGAGTAACCCTACGATAGAAACAAGCATGGATTGGACGATCGGTTATGGTTGAGGGAAAGCGTTCGAATACTCACTGATGACTGTGATTGTGAGTTGACGGCGTCCGAGACGCATGATTGTTGAGGATCGCTGAGATGAAAGATATTCTGTACGTTGATGTGATTTACGACTTGAAGATTTTGATGGCAAGAGTAATGTGCAGGGACTTGTGATGTGGTCATGGGTGGCAGGTGGCAGAATGAGTCAGATGGTAACTGGAAAAAATTGTGTAAACAACCAAAATTAAAAAGGTTGCGTAAGTGATAAATGGTTGTTCTCTCGCACCTTATAGGAAAGAAGTCATCACTATAAAAGAAGTCCATTCGAATGGAGACTTAGTAAAAAAATTAATTATTTCGCGATTCAGCTTCCTTTCACTTGATTTACAATGTGTATCTGTCGAGAAAGAAGGAAGATAAATGATATATTTTCGAGTATTCAACTGTTTTAGTTTAATATACATGCATGCCAATGAAATATCCTTGATTTTGTACGGATTTGGCTTTGTAATCTTATCCTGCCATTCTCTGTAAAACCAACATAAATTGATATAAGTACAGAAACTTTATAATTATTATGAAGTTGAAGTTATTGATGTTTTTGAGCCACTTTATCATTTTCAAAATAGGATGGAAGAAGAGATTTAGATTTAAATCAATTAATTTTGGATTCGAAAAAGAATGTGCACTTAATATTTTACTCTAATAGTAATCGGTTGTTTCTACTACGCAGACTATTTTCCTTTCGTGTTCACTATGTTTGATTTGGTAAAATGGACGAAGAAGTTCATAAAAGTAAATATGATTCGCGATTATGAGTTTATACTTCATTTGTACAGCCGAATCAACCAAGAAGAATGGCTAGCAGTATCAAAATCGATTTGAGTCTTTCGCAAATACTGAAAAGTTAAAGGACGACTATAATCAGCCTATAATTATACGTCCATAGGGAAATGATCACTTAGACTTTGATTTTTAAGTCGTTTATACATCGTTAGAGCTGATTGAGTTAAAATTTTCGAAGAGTTCTCTTTCATCAAGAAATTTTATTTTTTATCGGTCGACAATTGCAGATTTTTTTGTATTGATGGAAACAGAGTACGTAGAAAATATAGTAGTGGATTCAGCATAAGAGATCCTTATCGATCGAGTTTAGTCAATGAATTAACGTTCATAAGCTATGGACTTGGGGATCGACACAGTCTGTGTTGGCCTTTGAAAAGACGGCGCAATTCTTGGGTGTGGACATCACATTCATGTGATTTAATTGAGTAGCATTTATTCATAGTGCAGAAATTTGAGCACAAAATTTCCATTAGCAGTTGTTCATGTCTAAACAAATGTCTCTCACGTTTGTCTCATTGTGTACAGTCTTCAATGATCTCAAGTTCATTCATATTTTTGTCTTCTTTCATCTGAAAAGGAACAAACGTTCTAACCTGATGACATGCTCATAAATCCGTTTGTGATAAACTGCATCTTAATGATTGTTTTTTTATAAAAAAAAAACCTGGAGCACTATACAATTTTCTCACATTGCCGCTGTTTTTATTTCAACTTGTTACATTCATATTGTTTTCTGAATGTTCAAAAGCATTAATTCATGTCTTGAGGAGTTTTGTTTATAGAAGAAAACTTTAAGAATTTACGAAGAGAACCTCTTAAAACAGATATTTCGTATGTCTACAGTGTTTTGATTTATATGTCATCTATTGATTTCATACACAACCATCAAACGTTGAGTTCCTTGTCAACTAAAGATTGATTAGTAAATTCAGAATAAATCCATGCTAAAACTGAATCTATTAAAGATACTATCTATCATCGCAAAGACTATTGAATAATAAATTTTGAAATATAGAAGAATAATTATCTAACCTATGCTATCATGACAACTTCACATCAAAGAATGAGTTTTTGATAATCATGAAATTTCATAATCTTCTAAAACAGTTAAAATTAATTAAGAAAAAAAAATGAAAAGGACATGCAGTAGTTGTTCGAAGTTTTGAGATGTCTGAATTCTGCCTAAGCATTAACAGAGAGCAATCCTAGAAAACAGAAGTTGTATTTTGAGTATGTTTTATTCACTGGAGAAACTTCAAAAGTGCAGTCTTTACTAGATGTTAATTATCAAACACTGACCTTACGTCAAAGCAAACATATTTTTTTGAATAGATATCCCCAAACCCGTTGACCCATCAATGTTCACAGTTAAATATCTTTGACCGAAAGTGTTCGACTTACTCTCGATCAACTATCTATTTATTTATCAAGTTTCAGTAGTACCATCTTGTGGAAAGAATTAACCAAAAAGATTAGATGAAGTATGATAAATTTTCAGCTGAATAGTTGTACGAAGAATCACAAACCCTGTTTTCTTTCGGTGAAACAACCTTTTTAAAAGCAAACTTAGAAAAAATTGTAAAAATAAAGGTTATCTACACAGCAGTAACTTCACCGTAAAACTAAGAATTCTTCACTAATACTTAGAATATTCCATATTTGGTTCCATTTTTATCTAAACTCATAAAGATCAGAAGCAAAATATTTTTTGACAACAGACGAATTGGTACCGATGCAAAGCGATGGATATGAACAATGCCCTTTTCGATTGATCTGTTACGATGTCTTCCATTTTTCGAACCATGAAGAGTTATCACCATTTTTTTTTAAAGAGCTTTGTCAAAGAAGTCTGATGATTGATAAGTTCTACTGAGAATGTAATTAGTATAAGAATGAGCCTCGCGTGATAATCTACGGTTATTTCATGAATAACGATAGCTAAAAAAACAGCATTCTTTATTAGATATAAAGAAATTCTCTAAACTCATGATGATTTAATGAGCTTGCTTTATATTCTCAACATCGCAGCATAGATTCGCCTATCAAAAGATAATATTGATTACTGGAAAACAAAGTTGTTTAGTTTTTTTTTTAAATAGATACTTTATAGAGCACAACGTTAATGAAAGTCTACTGCTAGATCGATACAGATTGACTTAGTTAGTGGTTTTCTATTTAAAGAAAATTAAACTCATTAATACTTCTACGACCAATACATCGCCACCTTCATTCTTTCTCTGTTCTGATTTGACAGTTTGACAAGTCTTACCGATAGTATTGAACCAGAATCAAAAGGATCATTGGGTCTCACAGATTGTTCAACAGCTGCCTGTAGCAGAAATTCAAGATATATGGAAGTCTTCATCTTGATAAACAACAACATGCACTCACTGAGTCGTAAGTGTTCGATGTGGGAATAACGGGAACTTTCATGTCAACCTGCAAGGAAAAACTTCGATTCGTATCAGAAGGATCAAAAGAAAATGAACGATTGTGGGTGACTTACATCGATATCAACGCTGCTAGTGAGTGAGGGTGATGGTTGTTGCATACCTATTGGTCTATCATAGGGTGCAATCTATAAACACAATAAACTAAACATGGGATGGTCTTGGTTCAAAGGGGAAAGTCACATTGAAGAAAGATAGCAGCTTATTTTCTAAACTTCTTAGAAATTTCAGAAAGGACTTCGTTTATCGCTGTTGTCGAGAGAGATAGTTCTTAAGATGATCATCTGAGCTTACGTGTACTATATTAGAATAAAAAGCGTATAAATTTGTATGGTATTCATTGAAAAGATGTGCTTCCAAGCATTTTATTCGGTGAACTCACAACGATGATGAGCAAACGAAATGCTCTCATTCATTTATCGTACAAATCTGTTACACAGTCTGCACTGAAACTCTCTCTCTCTCTCAGGCAACAACGCTGAAACGAAAATAGTGCGGGTGTTTTGAAACAGGGCTCATGCTCACCAGATTAAGTTAAAAACAACCGCTCCGAACAAATGTTTTCTTTAATTTGATTTAACTAGATTCAACACAACGTCAGCGTTTAAACTGTGGTACGGAAGAAGCACACAGGAAAAATCTGAGAAACTGATTTTATAGTTGGCATCAATGATCTTGTAATTATCGAGTCAGTTTATAATCATCGATGAGTCCGTTCCCAAACATATGAGATTTTCTGCTAAAATTCTGTCTAATCCATCTGTATTATGATCATCGCTGTGTGTTTCACTAATCAAGGTTTTTCTAGTACTTTATAACTGAATCCAATGTTCCCCGCCCGTATATATATTTGATGCCTCAACAGATATGGACCACAAAGAGCATAATTTCAAACATATTCACCGAATGCCACAACCAATTTTAAAATTTTTCGCACTGATGATTATTAGAGACATTCGGTTTTGAAGCAGCGTACGTTCATTCAGAAACCCGCTTTGATAATAATGAGTAGTCACTCACATAAGATGGTGGTTGTTGCGAATCTGTTTGATAGATTAATTGTTGTGGAATACGAGGACTTCGATAGTATTGACCACCCATCAACGGATTACTTCCACCACTTGCTGTCGACGACGAATCGAAACACGCATTCTACACATACATAATCGAACTATCGACATTCACACATCTTTTTCGTCCTTGTGTGACACAAACTACTTACAATCATTATCTTAATATTACTCGGTGGTCTACCATCACTTGTCGTATACAGATTCAAATATAGACGGATAGCGACTTTCGCTAGTGGAATTCCACTTATAGCCGGTCGATTATTCAGTTCGGGTGATGCCGACGAATAGTATGTGTCATCCACGTTTCTCGTTGGATCGTATAATCGAAGACCGAATCGTTGAACGTTGCACTGGGGTCCAAGTGCAATCGAATGAACGTAGATATTCACTCGAACATTGATAACGATGGTATGATACGGATAGTGAGACAATGAAAATGAGTAACCCTACGATAGAAACAAGCATGGATTGGACGATCGGTTATGGTTGAGGGAAAGCGTTCGAATACTCACTGATGACTGTGATTGTGAGTTGACGGCGTCCGAGACGCATGATTGTTGAGGATCGCTGAGATGAAAGATATTCTGTACGTTGATGTGATTTACGACTTGAAGATTTTGATGGCAAGAGTAATGTGCAGGGACTTGTGATGTGGTCATGGGTGGCATATCTCGTGAAGGAATCTCTGCATCCTAGAATAGTGCAATGTTTCGCTTGGGTAGCGATGATCGTGAATGAAGCTATATAGACAAAGTGGTGAGTCGGAAGGAAAAGGAAGCAGATAGTCAAGAGTAAAAACGTCCAATGTCTCATCTTGGGGTTCGAAATTCCGTATCCGTAAATAAAATGCAATGCAGAATAATGAATTATAGTTCGCTTAGTTTGTGGCATCTGAATGCCATGAAAATATTCAAATATACTGAATTTGTCGTATGCAGAACTTATTAACAGAACAATTTGTTTCGCTCTAAGAAAATTAATTGAGTAACGGGAAATCGATTGAAAAGGAAGAAAAAAGTTCTATTAGCCCTTAATACCCACAGATAATTTGTCTTTTAAAAGACTATAGACAGCCATAAGAATAGAGTAGGTAGACCATCCACATGCCATTAATTTAGCTAAAATGAACTACCATGTTTTTCTTTAAGAGTTACATAACGTACTTTAGACGAAATATTGGACCTTGTTAGAATTTGAAGGACAAGAATTTCGATTGGAAATTTGGCCCATAAGAAGTTTACGGAGTTCTCAAATTGTTCTGAAATTTTCCGTCAAAGTGGATGTCGTGTTGCTAAGATACAGAATGAAGAAAATAATGCATAATCCTTTGGAAAAAACTCACAAATTTCAGTTCCTCTTTAAGATGCTTTAGTTCCCGAAGTAAAAAGTAGCTGTTGCTGAAAATTTCAGTGCAGCAATAAATAGTGTATCAGCTATTTATGAGCAAAAGTTCGAGTCGAAATTCCGATGTTTCAATTTTTCATGAGGTAGAATATCACGTCCTTTGTCGCATAATTTTCTCAGTACCACCGGTAACCTATGAATCATCCGGTTCTTAATGCCAATGGCCCAGAGAGATGTTTTCTAGTCTGATTCTAATTAGAAAATCAATTAGGATTATCTCTAATCAAAACGTACGTATAGTTTCACAAAATATTATAAAACTTGAGTTTTTTGCAGTGCCATCTTTAATAAAAGTATTCTTTCGGTAGCGATATCGATTTCGATCATATGGCTGGTACTCACAGCTCAGACACGTTAACCTTACTCGAAGGCATCTAAGAAAAGTAGTTCCAGACAATTCTAACAGAGCTAAAACAATAATGAGTCGTTTCGATACAAAAATTTTTGAGATATTTTTTCACAGAAAACCGTTGATATGCCGCCGGTATAGTGCACATTATAACGATCGATCAACCAATGGTAGTTGTCCGGGTCGAGCCACATGGAACATACAAGAAACATTTTCTTTATGATAATGTTCTGCGCTAGTAGAATGGTTTGAAATTTACTGGGAAGTCTCATCGCATACGATGATACTATACTTCACAATATCATTTAAAATACCCAGATTCATACGTTTATTCATATGAGTAGAAAGAACTTCAGATTAGAATAGCTATTTTAAAAATATCATTATGCGTGAGTGACCCCCTTTTCGATTTAAGAGTCACTCGACAACTATCATGTCATCTCTGTATGATCACCGAGGCCACGTTCATCCTGAGAAATGTTAGCCTTTGCATATAAGCTCTTCTTGCAGATTTTACTGAAATTATTGTCATGTCCCTTGGAAGGGACATTCGGCTTTAAAGGGTTAAGTTAGTGAGAGAGTGGAAGTGTGATTTTGTTCTACGATAATATATGACATTATTACTCCCCTCTCACTATTCACAGCAGCAGATTTGTCAGCCTTAGTAACTGTATTTATAAGTGCTGATTGTTGAGGCAGCCTTTGTAATGATGATCAAATTCCTAGGGCCACCTATAGAAATGAAGGAATCGTAAATGAAACCGATAAAAGATAGAATACAGGAGTATCTGGGGGTATTTATCTAGATTTACTACTGCTAATAGTTACAATTTATATTGAAAATTAATAGGATGGCTATCGATTAATACTCTTGTTCATAACTTACGCTAGCATCTTCGGATTTAGCATTAGAGCCCACTGAAGTTTGTAAACCAGTTGAATCTTGATCATCAAAGTCCTAAGGAGAAAATTATTGACTAAAGCTTGATTATCTAGAGAACTGATAATAAACGGTATATGTCTTACATTATTTTTCGCTGATTCAGGTATCAGAGCATCATTATTCATAATCATCGAATCTCCATTATCATTCTAAATCAAGTAAATTTGTCTTTTCTTTATGAGAAATATATGAGCAGTCTTTCTTACTGCTGATTCAATTCCAATATTGGCATTGACGTCAACATCAATCTATCAACAAAAGCTTAAAACTATTATGAATAGGATCCTTCCATAAAATTATGTTTAACTTACGCTAACATCAGCAGTACCAAAGTCATTTTTTGACTGCAACACAGGATTCATGGGCATGCTTGGATATGTATTCTAACAGGAACACAAATATTTATAGAACAGGAGTGACACATATCTTACGATTCCAGACGATGATGGAACTATGCCACCACCATTTTCAGGAATACCAACATTCATCTAATATAAAAGAATCTCGTTTTACTTACACAATGGAAATTCAAACTTACATCAAGATCCATATTCTCGAAATACCAATCAGATGAATACATAGGATCAACGGTCTAATGTAATAAATGCTTCATAATTATTTTAAGAAATAGAATCTTCGTTTATCATACGATAAGATTGAGAAAAAAAGAAGTGACCACACCCATTCAAAACTATGATTACTTACCATTGGATGTGTACGCTTTGGTGCTATGCAATAACCCTTAAAAAACTTGAACAATCACAAATATATTCTAATTATGAATGCATACAATATCCAATGTGACATCAGTAGGCGGTAGACCATCATCTGTTTTGTTAAGAAATACTCTAAAAAATCTCGTTGGTTCATCAGCTAGAAAGTGTTGAACAATAGGACTTTGTGTAACATTTGAATGATAAGCCCTAAATTTTTTTCCTGAATCATAATGAACAGTAACATATAATAGAACAACATTAGAGGATGGAACGGTAATATATTGAAGAAATATGTAAGGTACCATGCGTATTTGCAATACATATAAGGGCATTGACGGAAAATCAATGCCATCACTATCGGGATCATCGTTTCGATTAATACGCTGATCTATTGTAACGTCAGATGCACCGTATACTCGAATCCATTTAACATGTGGATGGCCGTAAATAGGTTCATGTGCCAAGCAATTATCTAACAATGAATCATCATAATCACCGATTGGTTCCCCTTGATTCTCTACTTTTAATAGAACATGCGTAAAACGAAATTATTAAAATTTTTCAAACCTGGTAATATGCCCTAAAATTTGCAAAGAAAATGCGATAAATGATGAATTGTGTCAATGGGTGATTCAGAAGGAAGTTCTTAGCTGTCAACTGAACGTGATCATGTACGTCGAACATAGTCATGCACGTATCACTATAATCATAGGAATGTTACTTAGTTCTATGTAATTAGAGCAGAAATTTGTTATCCTTTTGATTAGTTTTCAAGGAACTCAAGATCGAATACGGCTAAATGTTTGAGCTTAATGCTGGTGAGTATACGCATATCACCCATGGATGAATAAGTTTTTTTTATATGCCGCTGCAGAATTACGGTTGTCCTGTTTCATGTGTGTTGACTATTTACACATGTACGTATCTCTCATATTTGTAGCGAAAGAGAAAGTAAGTTTTTACTTTGATATTTCGATGATCATTTTAGATCGTATTTCAAAAGAAAAAGTTTAAATATGAATTGCGAATACTTCAACTTCTCCTTATCTCAAATTACTACTTTTGAGAAAAGCATAAAATCATAGAAAAAGTCGATGTTATATTCATTGAATAAACAATCTTCATTGTTTGAATAAAAATTGATAACATATGTAGTAGGCACGATATACCTTTTTTGTGTTTAGAGAAAATTTTTATTTGATTTCAGTTTCAATTTAACAAAAATATTTGACATGACAATGACCTTTTCTCTTCCTCTTGTCTCATACAATAGATAACTCATTAGTCACTTTAGAGAAAAAAAGATTCTATGATACTATTCATATTAATGCAAAACAAATACTCTGATCATCTATTAAGTTCTACAAATTAGCATTACTGAATTACGAAAAAATCATTTACAAACCGAGTCAATGTTTGTAGAATTCCTATTGGGATTATTCATAAGGCTCGATTGGAGTTGTCATAATTTACATATAAAAATGATTCTACATCTTCTGAAACAGATGTATTATTCTCTATATTAAGGCTTTTGTTCATTCGGGTTTTTTTATTAATAACAACGCACATTACAATACTTTGATCTTAATCGATTAGACTCTGTTATTATTATCAAGAGTTTGTATTTAATTAGGCTTCGACTACGTACATGGAAATATGAATCTGATTTTCATGCACAATTTTTTTATATATTCGTGCACATGTTTTTTTTTGTTTACTTTTACATGTACGATCGAACGCATCGAAAAATTTCTTAAATATAAACATTACAGCTCAGACCTATACAAGTTTTTTTAAAATTCTGTTTGAATAAGTATTACGTAGTGTTTGCAATATTCAGTCACACGACTAACTTACAGATGCAAAATCGACGCCTGCAACAGGTTCATCAGGCTGAACAAACAATTATAAATATTGGAATAATAAAGTAGTAAAATTCGTTGCCTACTTTATCATCATCAATTGAATCTTTTTCATTTTCAGCTCCTGAAAATAAACAAGATAAACTACAACAAAATTGTATTTAGTAATAGATTGATATGATATTTTATATTTACCAATAGTTGAACTTATTGATTTCATCGTGCAATCTGGATCATCGAGCTCACTTTCAATAGCATCATCATTTGAATCCATTAAATATCGAACACTTCTTGACAGTGAACTCTCGTTCTTTATGTTTTCATTATTCTTAAATGATGAATGATAAAACTCTTCTACGTATAAATAACCGTCAGAAATATTATATTTCATTCTTACAAAAATATCGATTGGTATTGTTGACTTGCTTTCAATGTAATATTGAGGTGAATAGGTAAAGTTTGCTGTAGCTACTGGATTAATTCTTCCTATATCATTTGAATTAATTATCATTCTTATAGACGGATGTTTAGTAGCATTCATTGTTGGTAGTATACAAGTTGGAAATCTTTGAGAATCGTCGATCGAATTTTCAAATACGAATGATGGTGGTTGACACCAAAATTTCATCGACATTATATCAGATCGTAATTGTAGTGACAATGTCACAAGACATAATGCATATTGAGGATTTTCACAATTGATTGATGCAAGTTTATCACGATGTAATTCAGTTGTTATTGTAAAGTTACTATTGATTATTTGTCTAGCATCATAATTAAGTATTAAGTGAAACGGTGAAGTTTCCATAAAAATAGATTTCACCAACGACGATAGAAAGATAAATGTTAGATAAAAGGAAATCATTTTTGAAGAATGAATTTTATGTACAATAATAGAGTTTATTGATCTTTAACATATTCATTCATTGAAACTTGTAGAACAATACATGTCGCTATTCGATACGATGGAAGTGGGCGAAATGCTTTTTTTTCTTTTATTCTGTATGTAATTCAAAGAAAATATGTTGTTATGTTTTCTGGCTTTGATTAATATCAGATGACTTTGATTTAATTTAACTTTTCAAAATAGATCGTTTTTCTTGACATTCATTCTTTGTAAACGTTAAAAACGGTATGTTTTAAATTATTGTTGTCTTATATTAATTTAAGACATACCGTTTGAATTGAATATTTACGAAGAATGTTATTCTGGATTTTGGCATTCATTTATAATTGAAAATTTATTCGATTTATCTGTATATCACAGTTTATCAAATAAATTTTCTTTGCCTATTTTGTTTTAATTTTGATATTCATTGCTTATAAAAGAATTATGTTTATTCTATGATGAAAATATTAGACGAGAGAGTTTTGTAATCTTTATTAATATTAATTAAATAATGGTCGAATATTCAACATGCTATTTTTCTTTTATTGTTTAAATTTCAATAATTGCACCGAATCAATGTTTACATACGGGATTGATATGATGGAAAAATTAAGACAAAACAAAATCAAACCTATAGTATATCGTATTAATCATGCAATTGATTTCATCTTGTATATGAATTGTGTTTCTTCTTCTAATCATTACTTTTTCAAAAATAGAGATTCGATTGGGACGGGTCTGTATAAATCTTTGTCTGACTAGCTCGACAAAGATTGCCGGTGACAGTTGAGAGAATCGTTACTCTGTGAAGCATTCTCCACATGTATTAGAAGATTCGATTACATCTAATGAATAACTTTCTGATTCCAACCATTCCCAGTTAAAAGTCCCTAACCAATTCAACGTATTATGATTGACATACTGTACACAACTCATGATACATCATTTTCTGATCGACGTTGATATGGTCATTATTGATCGATCGTCTTACTATCAACACTTATGAATAATACGGTATACTGTGGTCGTTGTGTAGAATAAAAATACGATAGTGGTTATCGATGCTGTGGAACGTCATGTTTTCTTATAAAAATATCTTTGATGCATGGATGCATCATTTATTTAATAGCTCTATACTGGTTAGTAAATGTTCATTTTTAAGTAGGCATATACTAATCGAAAATGCCAATAAATCTTTTTATTTAAATACTGGAAACATTGCAACGAAACACATAATTGTAAATAAGATTTATCACGCAAATATATATGAATATATATACTCAATATTGTCAAATTAATGTCAACAAAACCAAATGAATAACTGATAAAGGAATAAGTAATCTACACAAGTAGATATGCATTCTCACAGTTAGTAAAAACCAAGAAAAGAAGAAATCACCGATTTGGAATACAGTTTAATGATGAAGAGCGTGTAAGATGTTCGTTTGAATGGTTATTAGTGTCTGTCATCGATGAGAAACTAATTGCTCGTTTGCGGCACTTTATTCTCGAAGGAATATTTAAATTCGGATTCAATGTTGGTGTTAACGATATCGATACGGATCGTTGACGAAGACTGTAAAGTAATGTTTCATTTTCGAATAT
Organism: Rotaria macrura; assembly: GCA_900239685.1. Classification (NCBI taxonomy): domain Eukaryota; kingdom Metazoa; phylum Rotifera; class Eurotatoria; order Philodinida; family Philodinidae; genus Rotaria; species Rotaria macrura. The sequence goes on from OENT01000875.1 coordinate 26,311, forward strand.
TAATTGACGCTTGTCTCGTTCTAATTGTGTTAATTGTTCTTTTAATTGATCACGTTCAACAGCAGCTGCTCTAGAAATAGGACAGAGCCAATTAGGTTTGCTTCAGGAGAAAAAGACAAATCTCTTATCTTCTTTTAGCTGATAGAAAATGCATTCTTATATATATATATATATAATACCTTTAATTTAAAAATGAAGTACGATAAAGTATATGCGATATCATAGATAAGAACGTTTATGATATGGACAAGAAAACCTTGTACTTCACAAATGTGAAACGGTTCGAAACTTGAAAGTGAACGATATTGGAAAAAAAAGATTGCTAACTAAAGTGACTTCATACTTAACTCAATAGAAACATACTCAATGTGGGTTTAATACAGACGGATGTCGACATCTTTGAGTAGTATTTTGCATATTCTGGGAAATTGGAAAAAACAAGAACTCAGTATTACGTTCATTCAGAGAAGATAGAGACATAGTACTAAATGTTCTCACAATTGCGAGAATTACTCGACACATACCGTACCATACTTCCATATTCACCATGCTCTTTAACTAAAAGAAAATCATCATTGTTTTTATTTACTGTAAAACAATTATTTCACGGTAAAGTATGACCATTATTAAGAAGATTATCTTAGCAAAAAATAATTCATCAAAGAAGTAGTAAACTTTAAGAAGAAATCAATATTACTAAGAAGATCTAAATACATCTCTACCTCGATGCCCTGGTAGAATTTACAAAATTTAAATTGATCTTCCTTCTCTGGTTACACTTATTGTGGATATTGTCAGAATTGACTAGGCACTATGGATTTCTACTCATGTGTTACCATTGGAATTACACGAGTATGCTTATTTTACTGTATAAAACTTGGTTTTTTTCTTCTTGGCTCTGTTGATATTCATCGAACGAGAAAATAAGTTCCATTTACTTTTCATTTAATTGCCAATTTCGTAGAAGACATACAAGATCTTGATTTCGATTTTCAGCCATATCGATTCGTCTTTGTAATGCTAATTGATCTTCACGCTGAAAAACATTCAATAGAATATGATAAGACAAAAGACGACATATAATCATTGACATCTTTTTTACTTGAAATACTTGTTCATTCATTTTAGTTCTTAATTGTGTAAGTTCTTGATTCTTTATTTCAAGAGCTGTTTGTAAACTAGTTTTATCTTTTTCAAGTATTTCAACACGACGTAATAGAGGATCAGCATGTTCACTATTGGCCATCTCTTCAATAAATCTATCGACTTGTTCTTTAAGTGATGCTGAACAAGTTTCTAATTCAGTTTTTTCATTCTATTCGTAAGATAAATTCAAATACAAGAGAAAAAGAATACGAAGTCAACATTTACCAATAGTTGTTGAATCTGTTTCTGACATTCTAAAATTTGTTCTTTACTAGTTTCTTTCATTTTATTGATTTGTTGTTGATGTTGTTCATTTAATGTAACTAGGTCATTTGTATGTAATAATTTTAATTGTTCAACGAAACTCTTAAGTCATAAGTTAATTTATTTTATGAGAAAATAAATCATCTAAAATTCACCTTCGCCTGATTGTGTACTTTTCGAACTAGACAGTTAAAGACGCAAATGTTTTTAATCATTGAGTAATAAAGAACACTAAGCATACTTTTCGATAGTTTTAATTCACATCGTTGTCTCGTTTGTTCATACTGACAAGTAAGAAAAGGAAATCAAATATTGTCTTGTCTTTCTATTTTGCTATAAATTTGATCTTACTTGCATGATATAATATTGACTTAAAATATGCATAAAATCAGAATAGTCAAGTAATTTTTGACACCGTTTTTCTAAACGTTCATTGCTAACTTGAGGTGATTGACAAAGAACTTTTTGTCTAAAATCAAATTAAAACAATTCACAAGTTCGAACAAAACATAACATTGTTTCTTTTATGTTATTTTACATGACTACGTGATTATCAGTCGTATCTGATGATGTTTGATGGATGCTGTTGGATTTTTTTTCTGAATAAAAAAAATAACTGGTTTTCTTCTAAACTTATTTTGACAAAAAAAAGCAAATTTTTTTTACCTGAACTAGAATCAATAGAGTGATATACTTTTTGTTGACTACTTTTCATCAATCGTGAAGTAGATTTCGATTGATTTAATGTTAAATCTAGTTGACTACCATGAAGTGAATTCGTTGGTGAAAATAATTGGTTAAGTTCTAAATTGAAAATGATTGATGTGAATAATTGACGAAAAATTAGAAAGAATTTACTCGATTGAGATCCCATTATAGTCGTTGATTTGGTCATGTTTATTTTACTCGTTGATAAAAGTCTTGCTTTCGGTTGTACTATGGACGACTGACGTGAACCATTAGAACTGTTTGTTAATGGTATAGATGATTTTCGTTCGAAATCTAACGAAAATATTCTAAATCTCATTTATTTTACTTATTCTTCTGCTAACCTTTCGTTACTACGGAAGCAGGTGTTGGTATATTTGGTCTCTTTATGTTCATATTCACTTTATTATCTGGAACATTCATTCGAAATATATTAATTGATTTAGTTGAGTTGGTTAATGATTTTGTTGGATCCACTATTGATTTAGACTTTGTTAAATTATTTTTAACAAATGTTATATTATCATTTATGTCAAATGATAGATCTGTTTGGATAGCTTTTGCTAAATCGATTGTAGATGATAAACAGCCCGATGATTGTAGATGTTCACTGTTTAATGATTCACTAATACTTTCTGAATCCAATTCATCGGTTTCATCGTCGTCCTCATCGTCCATGATACCATCTTCACTATTTGCTATTAAACTTATTTGTTGATGTAAAACGGAATTTTGTTCTTGTTGAAGTCGATTTAAAATTAATGATACACTATCGATAAAGTCAGTTTCAATCGTTTCCAATTCTGAAATATTGATGAAAATCATATTTTAGTTTCTCATAAAAAAAAATCTCATCTTTTTTAAAACATACGTTCATCAGGCTTCGATTTATCAGACTCAATTAATGGTTTAGCCTCATTTGTTGATGTCATCATTGCCTAGATTTAAACACATATATTCGCATAGAGAACATTTCTATTGTAAAAATTAAGACAAACGTGATTATCAGACATGATTGATTCTTCAATGGTTTCAACTAGTGGCATCGATTGAATCGATGTTGAAGAATTCGGAATAATATCAGGTAATTGAGTAGATGTTTGAGAATTTTTCATTGAACTCATTTCCGTTGTATTATTCATCGATGATGGAAGTGTCAATGAACGTGTCATAGTTGGAGGTTTCAAACGACCTATTGTTCGTTGTTGTGACTAAATATTTGGAAGTATCAATCGAAAAACGTATGATTTTAAAATAAATACATACGAAAATTCGAGGTCGAGATACCAAAACTACTTTATCATGTGGTACAAATATACCACAATTATGTTTACATTGAAAATACCTTGTAGGAAAAAAAGGCAACAAACAACACTTGTATGATTATAATCCTATTTCTTTCTATTCTAAATACCGAATATTGTTCACTTGTCCATCATGTTTACCATCGGGTTCATCCAGTTCAACGCCACAAAATATTCCTTGAGCAAATTTGACTAATCCTATGTAACGAAGAATGCCAGTTTTAAGACCATTTATTAAGACATGATCGCCAAGTGTAAATGATGTTTTTCTTTTATCAAAAATAAAAAGAAGATCATCATGATACCGATCAGTTACTAATCGATCAGGTAGAAAAAGAAAGTACTTACGTCTCATTTTGCTGCACAATCAAGGGCATTGATATCGTCACAGATGTTGATCGACGAGACCCGATAGATATGTTCGAAGGTTCTACGATTGAACTTGTGCGTAATCGTAAGGGTAACAATGATTTGCGTTCAGTAGTAACCTATCATATGCAATATATAGGAATAGATCGATTACATAGAGAAACAACACTTGATGAATTATATATGTCTAACACCAGACACATTAATCTACTCTGATAGTAGAAGAAGAGAACATACCTAATCAAAGAGCAAACGAGCGATACATGTATATAGTATATATATATATATATATATATACTCTCTTTTTTATTGGCATGAACATGAGCAGAACAAACTATAAAACCCTTACGATGGAGAGAACATTCACACGTTGTGTATTAAATCTACATATACACACGCATAACATTTACTTTAGTTCTTTGACTATTGTCATTGTTTTATATTCTTTTGCTATTAGAGTAAGAGTTTAGCCATGGGCATCTTTATTACTTTAGTTGATATATAAGTAACATAAGAATATAATCTATGTTAAGTGTCATAGATAGTTTAGACATGTTCGAGTGTGAGATATAATTATAGTCAGTCTGAATGTACGTTTTTTTCATTTTTAAATTTCAATGTATCTTACCGGAGCATTCATGTGATTGATCAAATGTTAACGATAATGAAACGGAGTATTTATTCAAAACACGTAATAATCACCGGAGAAAAATAAAAAGTAGACCTTGCTAGTCACTTCACGTAATGAAGCGTAGATAGGCAACAGACTATTCTCATTGACAGGTGATTCATTAATAATAGGACGTCATTGGTAAATATACTAAGACCAATAAATAATTCTTTGAAGTGAGAGCGCAAGCGTCAAGAGAAATGAATCATTCAGCAAGTTTCGTCTCGAAAGTTGAGTAATGACTATCGCATGTAAGAAATGAATGAAGGAGGAGACCAATATATTTTTTTTTTACAAACAAACTATTTTCAAAAATCAAGAATATTATGAAGCTTGGCAGTTTTTTTGTAAATCAGAAGAATGACTCTAGTGAATACTTGTTATTAATAAAAATTCACTGAAGCGAATAATAAAAGGAATCAATTAATAGTTCGATCTATTATCATATATTCTATTTGAAAACCTTCAATTTAATTTAAATAGTATGATGATGATGATCTATCAATGTTGTGTAGAGAAAAAAGGCATAGCAATTGTACAGTTATATGTGTTGAAATCACGTGCAGTCTTATTTTAATAACCGATAGAGAAACATCATCTATTGACACATGCTCATTACCATTTTAATCGAATGGTGCTTGTGAGAAATATGTCAAGATGACAAACAATGTGATTTTATTTATCGAAGTCTGAATTCGATTACGTATATGTTAAACGAAGGCAATCACTTGGTTTGAGCTTCAATAAACATTAACAATTTCAGTAATTATAAAATCAAACTATTCTAAAGATTTTCAAAACAAATCGTTAACTTACGTAAGACATTATCAAACGAAATCAAATCATAACAATAGATCTCAGAGAATGCAACATTTATTCTTCAATCAAATTAAAATCATCAATAGTAGTCGCATGTTTTTCGATTTATAATGTTTTCAGCATAGTGACTTCTGTTTTTGTTTTTCATTTCAAACATCTTCAAACGATTTTGAACATTCGTAGTCAATGAATTTTCATAAGTCTCTCTCGTTTGCATTCAACAGCAATGCTATTATAATGCAAAAATTAAAAAACAAAAAGAATATACATAATATTCTCAGTCAAAGAATAGACTATCGAAGTCACGATTTATCTACACGTTCCATTATCAAAATCATTGAAAAAAAAAGAATTTTCGCAATTCATACTTTAGCCAGCGCTGAATTGTATGAAATATGAATGTAAAAAATAAAACGATCTATTACTAACTATCTTTGCACATACAATTCCCAGTAGAATGTGATTGAAATCTTCTTATGTATATGTATATTTTTTCCATTTCTTCTTATGAGATTAGACTTTGGTAAAGAATTTCTCCTGAAAAATTACCATTTCAATTCGAACTCACCTATAAGACGAAATAGAAAATGATAGATATCTTTCAAAAAAGAAAGTTTCTTTTTTTTTATATGTCTTTTCGTATTGGTAGAAATCGCTGAAGCATATTAAATATATTATGTTATTGATTTCTCCTTGTACTAAATAGATATCTTCTTGTGAGAGTAGATATCTTTCATTGATTTCAAATGGTAAATACATAGTAATTTATTCATTTCAACTTGATTATTATGTGAAATAAAGAATATGTGTTTGAAGGAGAAATGATTTCTCATGTTCTATGAATAGTATACTTCTCGTAATATTCAATATACATATAACATTTGTTATTATTTAAATTTTCAATATTTAATGAAAAACGTATACCTCGACTAATTAACATGGGAAAAAAACGAATCGAAGAAAAAATAACTTCGACATCGCAACCTCATTATCTATGAATACAATGAAAAATGAAAAGAAGGATATAATCGATTGGCGCGACATATGTGTGAAAAAAAAAGACGCAAATTCAAAAGTCATGACTGAAGTGAATCATATATTACTATTTTAGAAGTTATTCTCTTGAAATAATATTTTCATATTTTCTATGATCGTGTCGATTTCAAAAAAAATATGAAAAAGAAAAAAATTTAAATTTAGTTGTTTTTCAATTTTATCATGCTTTTGCCATCAGTTTCTAATTGTTGAAAAATGTATTTCATTACCTAAACATCTTAATCTAATTCAGATTCTAGTTCGTATTGTAAAAGTGTTCTGAAATACATGACAGTACAGAGTATATGTGCATTGATAGAAATCACGTATCATGTCTTTGAAATTAGTCCACAATAGAACTGACTCTGACAATAGCTACAATAGAAATAAGTGAATAGAGATTTTCTATTTCTTTACAATAAGACGAAACGATTGGTAGAATGTCATATTACCGTTTAATCAATTTATTATTTATATTCGGGTTAATCTGTTATTCATATGAATTTAATATACAACAACATAGTCCTAAACGTTATATACGCGGGACTAATTTTAAAGAAACTGCACAAAAACTTATTAATAACGTTTTTGAGGATGAAAAGAAGTTAAAAGAAATCGAAGAATCGACTCAAAAAGATCATGATGCTATTGAAATCACAACACAATCTATTTTATCAGCTGCTGAAAAAATGGCACAAGCTGGTTCGACAGATACGAAAAGTGCTGCTCAATGGATTCAGATACGTGATGAAATTCTTAAAAGTATTAGAATAATTATCGATGCCTATGTAAGATTTATAAAATTACACAACGACATGTGCGAATCTATTGAAAACTTTGCCCAAGCTATGATTAAGAAATATGAAAATGAAATTGATGCCATTGATAAAATGCCACAACCACGTACCTCCAAGGGTAATGCAGATGCAAGTAGTGCGGATTTGGCTGACTTTATAAAGAAATTCTTCCATATACTCAATTACGTAGGAATACAACAACAAACACTTCCGATTGCAACCGATTGTACAGGAGATTTAATAAAACGTACAGTATCGCATGCAATATCAATAATAAGACAACCGACAATAGTTTCTAGTGCAATTCAAGTTCATATAGCTCATGCATCTGTTGCTCCAAATCCTTATCAAGATTTTACTCTGCCTTGTAATGAAATTGATGAAGACAATAGTGGCCCAAGTTGTCCCTATGCAATTGCTGATATTGCACATACGTTTTCTGATCCGATTTATGAATAATTACAAGAAAAGAACGATGATTATTATTATCTATCTATAAATCCGTGCATATAACAGGATGTTAAGTCAATCTGAAAGAGAAAATGTGATGAATTGTTTAATAAAAATTAAATACTATCAAGTTTAGTTTTTTATTTTATCAAGACGAATGACTATCAAGAGATTTGAATTGGTAAGCAGAGCGAAAATATCTCTCATTCAATTGTTTTTCAAATCATAGACAACAATTCAATATTGAGAAAGATCTAATTAAATAAGTACTGAAAGAAAGTTCAGAAATATTCTTAGATATTTTTCTCATCATTCTTATAGCATTGACCTTAGAAGTTTCATGTTTCACATAATATTGAAATATATTTTGAGTACGTCGAATCGACACGACTTCTTTTACACTTTTCAAAATTGTAGATGAACGGTTTCTATGCGACCATATTGAATAGTTAGCCAAATTTTAATCCAGTAGATTTTCGTATGATAGGTGAGGGTGCTCAATACGACTAGAACATCATCGATACAAACGATACCCAGGAATGAAGGAGCTGGCACCATCTTGCTTTTGAAAACTGAAGGACAAATTTCTCTCATTTTTGGAATATCCTAAGCTTTTTTGTAATTTCAATAATTTGATTAGACAAGTTTCTCTTAATTCAGAATAAATCGCTTTTGAAGAAAGTTAAGCTCAAAAAAAAACAACACCGAGAACTTATCAGTACATGATAAAAGAAAATTTGAAGCCTTCACGCCTTCTCTTAGAATACTTTTCAACTGCCATAAAACAAATTTCTAGACAAAATACGAATCTTCTATGGTAGAGCACACAATTAAACATTCAATGTGCAGCACATCTGCCAAATAATAAGTAAAAGTATTCAGGTAAAATGTTGCCATTCGAGCCACTGATAATATTTTATATCAGATCGAATTTATTTTGCACCTGAAAACAAATATTATCGTTTTCATGTATCTGATTTCTCATCATCTGTTAAGAATCTATTTTGATTATGTTTTTACAAGCCATTTTTCAAGAACGAAGAAATGCCGATCGTTTTATGCATTTGGAATATGTTATTCATAGAAGAACTAGAAAATCTCAACATTCTGCCACAAAGAATTATGGCAGTTACCTAGAAGCATTTCTTTTCAATTTAGCAATACGAAAATTTTGATGCCATTAGATACACTAACATTGAATAAAAATGAGTCGTTATAAAAAGTCAGTCAATTGCATCTTGAAGTTCACGATAGTAGTCTTTTATCGATTGTCTCTATTCTTTTTTAACTCGAATTTTCCTTTTCAAGACGTTAAATTCTGTTGAATGAACGATATTGCAGACTAGAGATACTTTGAAGGACTTTTTACGGCTCTCTTAGGTGAAAATGTCTTGTTCCGAAAAGAGAAACTGCTTTTTTTTGTCTTTTTTGATCACGAGTCAATTATGGACTTCATTGTGAAACATGAAAGTCATCTGCAGGCGTACTAAAGGGAAAACGCACTTTGTCTAGAAAAAGTATTAACAGTTGATCCTTAACAATAGTTTACAGTTTTGTGAGTTGGACCATTTGAACGCTTGTGAAGTCGCCATGATCAATTTCGTATATTGATTGTTAGAGGGAATTTTTTTAATGAAAATACTACTAAGAAATACGGATATTTCATTTTGAACTTATAAAATCTTGTAATTAATCGGTAGCTGTTAATTCAGATACCATAGTCCACCATCCTGGAAATAATTCATCTGTAACAAAATCAAATTTAATATATCGAACTAGACTCGTCGTACTAGTAGTAAGAAAAAGACGTTGCGCATCAAGCATACGTTCACCAATCTGCATATATCCTTGTTGTTCGCCAAATTTATTCCATGTTCTACCATCTAAACTTGTACTAACGATTACTAATCCGGGTGGATCTATAGCCCAATCCGGTTTAACTAATGTCCAGATAGATGTTTCACAAATATGTCGATGAATTAATAAGTCAATGGTAATCGTTCGTGGTTCACTTTTTAACCATCCTGTAATTGGTCCCATCATACCAGCTATAACTCCATCTGTTAGACGAGTACCATCATCCGGATAAGCATCACTACTCGATGATATCGATTTTGAAGTTGGAAGTGTGAGAAAATGATATTTAATTCGATTAGATATTTCTTGTTGATCAACAAAAGCTTGTATTTCATCGATCATTAACCAAGCATTCGGCTGAAACTCAAGTGTTGCCCAACGTACAGATTTCGAAAATGTAAACGATAGTATACCGCCTTGATTTGTATGCGTACCACCAGTAATAGTAAGATTTGTACATGGATAACTTTTGACACTACAATCCGATGAACTATGCGCTGAGAATGGTACACAATCAGTACTTATTAGTAGACGAGCAGTATTAGGCCAATTAAGTGCTCCATAAGAACCACCATGTGTCCGAACGAGAATTTCATCTATATGAATTATATCACCGAAATCAAGTGCAATACGTATGTATGAATGAGAAGAAGGATTATCTAGCCAACCAATAGACATGATTGATTGCCATTCATCTGTTGACCATTGTTTATCAGTAAGTAAACCATGACTGAATTCAGATATTGTTTGATTATTGTCGTATCACCATATTGAGGATCATAGGAAAACATGGAAGGTGATATTCGATATGGAGCACCTGTACTTATTTGAAGTGCAATACCATTCGGTATTCGTTCAATAATTAAATCTCCATCAGTAAGCAATGGCAGAAGAGTTGAATTAATGAATGATACACGAAGTGATCGAATTTTTTCTGTTGGTAATAATGAAAATGGTAATAATGTACTCGTCCAATCTTCATCACGCCAGTTTTTCTCGCCAATTTCAGTACTACTCAACATTTTCCATGTATCATTCGCATTCATTGTAATCAATCCTTCTACATTAACTCGACCGAGCCAATATTTATGTTTCAATGGCCAATTAATTCGAATCGCTTGTGGTTTTACATCCGTTGATATATTAATTGTTGCTTGAAGATTTTGATCCATCGTCCATAACCATCTTCTATTGGAAACAAATGTTGGTTCGATTTGAACGCCTGAAGTATAATTTCGAAGAAGAATGGATGCTTGTTTCGATTGAGGTATGCTCTCATAATTACCAAGAAAATAAGTAGTCGGCACAAATTGATAACCATCAATATAACCTTGTGCTAAATAACTTTGTAGAAGTCCTAATTCATACTCTGCGCTAGCACCTTGATTTGTTTCAATTTCAACACCCAAACCATATTTTTGAGCGAGTTTAGCAGTTGCACGTAAACGACCAGCATTAAATGTACCTTGCATTAATGGTAATGCAAATGCATAACCAGGCTGTAGAATAGCAACATCGATACCTAAACTAGTCCAATTATTCCAATTGATTGCACTTGTATATGGAATCCACAGTAGACGTAACTGTTCATCATGAACAATATGACTTATTTCTAATGTAATTTTTTCATTTATACCTGAAGTAATATCTTCACGCATAAGATAAATACCCCATAGATGTAACAATGAATATGATTTGATTTTTATTTTGATAGTATCTATGTACCATTGAATAACTTTTTGACGATCATTTCGAATAGATAAATTGAATTCTGATGAAAAATTTTGTTGTCCAACAGAATCAATATATGGTAACATGATAATAATTTGTAACTTTTCGTTACTTATATCTAAGTGTTTTAAAGCTTGTGTTAAATTTGATAAAATACCATTTTTAGCAAATAGTTTCACTTCGAGAAACCATATCCAATCGTGTTCATTTGTTGAATATGCTGTTAAAGAATTCGATGGTGTCTTTTCAGCAAGAATCGTTATTGTATCAAATATGATATGACGAGAATCAATCGATTCATATGAACCTGTGAGCCATAAAATTAATTTTTCAGGTGAATGTATACCATCAATATAGAGTAATGCATTATGATGAAAACCGGCTTGAGCTACAGTTGGATAGCCACTATCTATTCCATTCACTTTACTAGCATTAAATTTCAATATAATAATTAAAAATAAAATAATAAAATAATGTATTATCATGGGTATCTAACTATTCTTATAAACACATTTGCTTTCTCTTCTGCTTTTATCGAATTGATAATATTGAAAAATAACAGTAGCTTTATCAGGTTGACTATATATATGAATATTTATATATATACGACGCTTCGTTTGAATAATAAGGCTTAACAATGATTGATTTTTTTATCTTTTAAATATCATATGATTAGAATAGCATTTTCTCTTCTTTTTCATTCACAAGTATCAAACTATCATCATTTCAAACTTTATCGTAATGTAACCAAACCAAAGCGAGTAAAACACTTAAAAGATGTACGCGTACGCGGTAGACGTTTAAGCATCTAATCATTTTTGATTCAGTACAATGTTCATCGTCTGGAAATGATTGAGCTGTAAACTAATTCTGATGATTCATTTTCTATCGGAGTAGTGTATTATTATTGTCAGAATCATGTGCTCTGCTACATAAAAACTAAGGTTAGCATTTTCAATTGGAATCTTTTAAATAAAGAAAATCATTATCGATCATAAGTTGTTGTCAAAATCAGCTAAATGAAGTTAGCACTCTATTTGTCCAGGAAATTATGATATGGTACACATCTCAACAAGTTTAATTCAAGGGTATACTTCGATTTCTAATAGCGAACAGTTTTATGTATAGGATATGTGAGCGTGCGGTTGAGCAGAGCTTGTCGAGTTCTACTTAGAACATTATAAATGGAACAGACTCCTAGATGAATAGTAGCGCTAACTTCATTATTACGTGTTGAAATTTCAGATTTCCATTTATGTCGTCTTTTCTAATTTTACCACAACCATTACTTTTGTCATGATAAAAATGATGAAAATATCTGTCAATCTTACGACCGATTCGTCTCATTGAGACTTGGATTAATTAAAAGTTTCCAACTGAAATTCGAAAAATAATGTTTCTAGTCTTTTTGATAAGATGATAAAAAAATTCAACTAAAACTATAATGTCTCCAAAAACATATTAGTACGTACTGTTTTCGGATTAGAGCTGTTGCTAACTGACATAGAGATGACATTGTTGATGTCTACTGACACAAAACTTATGCAGAAACTACATACTTGAGATTTTCTAATCGTAATTTTACAATGCATAGTATGAGATAAACTCGTCAGTAATTTCATATGATTGCTTCTACTAAAAAACAACATCTATTGGATTATAGTTTTTCGCTGCATATTCATACCATCGTCATAGGAGAACTTAAGTCATCTTGAAATTTTCTTTGATACCACATCAATTTTAAAAAAAAAAATCTTTATAAAAAGAAATAATTTGTTTTCATCAAGTACTGTGGCTGTGTAAAGTGACCATTGCAGTTATTTCTATTGACGAAATATTATCCATGGTGGATATCAAAGTTTCTCGAAAAAAACATTTAGACAGATATCGTTATGGAATGTCATGGTTCACTATTCAATCATTGATTTATTCATATTATTTTCAAATACTAAAATTGATTTAAGTTTATATTCATTGGGATGCATTCATCGTTGGTAGTTTTAGAAGAAATTTTTTTAAGACTTATGTTGCATATTTTATTGATATTAAAACATAGCAATGAAAATTCTTCTATTTGACTCAAGAGAAAAAAGTTAATAAATTGATTGACATATTTAAAAGTAACAGAAAACAATCTTTCAAATATTCAAATAATCTAAGTTGAAATCACATTAAAAATATTGACAATGTCGAAACTGAAATTTCTCTTGACTAGTCAACTTCATCTTTGGTAACAAATCATTTGTGATCATATAAATATCATAAGCATTGTAATGTTACCAATAACTTGTCAAGAATTCTTTGTCTCATGGTGAGGATAATTAGTTCAAATATACATTCGTAATTCCATGTCTGGTGAGTATTTGATACCAACAATGCATCTCTAGAAATCAATTTACGATCAAAATCAAAAAGATAATAGTTTGTTTTTTCCACTTCAGATTATTATATCAAATGACAATTACTCATTGAGGTTCTTGAGTAAGATGTATATGATAGATGGAGATATTCAAACGATACGTATCTCTATACTTATGCTCTCAGCATATTATCTTTTTGTTTAAAAAAGAGAAATGTGGATAAATTGTAATGATTTTTCTATGAAAATCGAATTGTTTTCTACATTATTACATTCCGAGGATAAGAATTTTCTTAACTGAAATTTTCATACAAGCAATCAAAACCGGATCTATGCCCTTATTTAAACTACGAATGCCATATGAAACTGAACGAACTACTCTCAATTCAAGTCATTATCGTGAGAGAAAGTAAAGTGATCTTAACAAGTCGAAGAATTTCCGAAAAAATAGTTTCCATTTTAAGTTCTTAGACGAGTTGAAAACAGTGATAGAGTAAATCCAAATCAGATCAACTGATAGTACTGCTACTCATGCATAATTATTGTTTTCAGACAATTCTGAAATTTTACAAAATCTATTGAAAATTGCTTGCATACAATACAACCCACTGAACAGCTTGTCCGACTAACGGATCAATCAGAATGACTAAGATAGAACGTAATAACCTTATATTATAGAGCACATCTTATTGTGTTTTGGGAAACGTACTATACTTAGTTCATATTTTCTACCCACAAGTAGAGAAAAAATGCATACAATACAAAACTTATGGTTCTTGTAGTAAATACAGAAGAAATGACGAGAAAAAGATAAAAACACAACTGAATACGAAACAATAGCACATAGTCTGATTTTCCAAAGTGAGTGTTTTCTTCCAATGTATCAATTTAATCTGTCTCATAAATGCAGAAAGAATATAAAGATTGTCTCAAAGCATAGTGATTTCGAATGGGAATGTGTTACTAAAAACGAGTCATGATTTATTGTACGCTACAACCGCTGAGAAAATTTTCCAACCGCTCATGATTCTTCGCGAACTTTCTATGAGACAGTCAGAAGTCTATTGATTTTTCGGTTATTCATTTATATCGAGAAAAAAAGTATTAAGGTATTTACACAACAGACACGTTACCATACAACGTTGTTTTTTTTTGACCTTATGATTGATTACAAAAAGGAAGAAAACTTAATACGAAAATTTATGATAATAGCATTTTATTTAAAAAAAGACTTCTTTAACACACTATAGAATTGTTCCTAGGAATTTCGCATGTCAACCATAGTCCTTACTTTCTAGCACATTAAAAACTATGTGAAATTAATAAGAAAACAAAGAACTAAATTTTAACTTATTTTTGAGGAATAGTTCCATCGATAACCTAGATCTTAAAGGAATGAACTTTTCAAGTCAATATGATTGTATTTCGTCAATATTAAGATCGTTCGATGAAAATAGTATGATAATTCTGAAAAACATTACTACTATCAAGAAAATACCTCCTTGTACGAATGAAGTCCTAGTAAATAATTATCTATCTATGATCAATCGCCATGTGTAAAATCCTTTACAACAAGATGGATCAAAAGGTGAAGTGTACTGTTTGAAAAATATTCGCTCTTGAATAACTTCTACTTAGTATTCCTGACAAATAATAACAAGCTATATTTATATTTCAATACGAAGATTTTCTATAGTTCGAAAAAAAAAAAGAAAAATGATCTTTCTTTAGCGCGTGTACAACTTATAAAAGTAAGTGGTAGATACTCATGAACAATTGATCAGACAGTGAAAAAGAAGTGTGTTACACTCATACATACATATGTATATATATGCAGTGTAACCATATACAGCAATACAAAGAATTTTGAGGCTTTGTTTTTTCACACAGATATCCGAAACAGTCTTCTACAAAATTACACTAAAAGTATTCTCCATGCATTTTAAATATTTGCAGAAATCTAACAATTTCTAACATCACAATGATCGAAAGAAGGATCTTTGTTGTGACAGCGTTACCTGTGGGCAAGCCGTAAATCATCTATGAAATTACGGACAGAAATCGATGCATATCGATCATCTCACACGAAGAAAAAAAAGCACTATGCATTTATAGTCGACGAAGATCAACAAGGCAGACATTTCGAAAAAAAAATGAAAAAGATTATACTCAATACATGATTTGTACGAAAGGATAGAATTTATCATGTATTCTATATCCATCGATTAGGTAATAATTTCGATAGCGTAGTACAAAATTCATAGAATCAATAATTGAATCATTTTCTTTTAGAAAACTAGCATTGATTTCTTTTAAAAGATATTCAAGACTAGAGGTCATCTAGACTTGAATGATATTTTGGTAATAATCACATTTATGTTTACTTTCCATTTTCTCTATCTAACTCTGTATACTTATATTCTTTCTTTAAACACAAAAAACCTAGATTTTCATTGGACAGATGACTTGTTTCGAATATATTTAATTTTATTGTGCAGAGAAAAAGATAAAATCAAGTGTAGTAGCAATGAAAATATTTTTTATCACCCTTCTAGATGTCCAGAAATGTTGCTCGATCTATATGCTTCAATTCATTATCTCGAAATCATTATAATGAATGAACACGAATCACTGATTGATAACGAGAACGAAATTCATGACATAACTCGTTTCTTCGTTCCTTAAAACAATTTTCCTAAAAACTAATAATCAAAACTTATTCGTAATACATAAAAAAAATGCGATGAAGTCAAACTCAATGGACATGTGTTTTTTATCAAAAATATTTCACAAAATAGTCTAATCCTAACATAAATCTATAACATATTGAATGTGACATAGAGTCCAAACGGGAATAAATATTGCATTTTATTCTCGAATGTTCTCCATAGACATTTCTATCTCAGTTTGTCTATGTCTGAAAAAAACAATCAAAATAAAATATAGTGCATACATCTGTTAGAAATTTGAAAATATTTTATTTATTAATATATGAATATACTAGACGAAAGAACGCCTTTAAAATCATCGAGTATATAAACACAACCGAGTGTATTACTTTTCAAATCATTCTTCATCATCATGAATCGTTTCGTATCAATTCTTTCTGTAACCATTCTATTGGCTTTGGTTATTCAAGGTCTAAGTAAGTGAAATTCTTTTGAATTTCTTCTAACTGTAACTTCTGTCAATATCATGAATAGATGCAAAAAGAAGTGAATCCTTATCAAGAAATGGTCAAAAACGAATGGAAAAACGTCTGAATAAACGTCAGTCAGTTGATACAGAGGTCGTTCCTGATGCTGCACCGATTACCAATGAATCCTGTGAAGATGAAAATCCTGGATGCAGAATAACGAATCTTGATTTGAAAGAAAGCAGAGATGCACTCAATACAATAAGTAGTCAACTTGTAGCAAACAACTTGTATTGTTCAACTGTAACAAAACCAGCATTGGAAAACGGTGGCATGTGTCAATCAAACAGCTGTTTACTTTCAAACAGTGGATATTCAGCTGCTTTTCAGGGTTATCTAACACCTGTCGCACTTTCAGCAGTTAGTATGATACCTAATGAGAATGTTGACTTGAATGATTTATATAATTCTGGATATGTGAGTGGAAATGAAGAGAAAAAGTTACTTACACCAAGTGGTGTTCAAGGCATTGCAGTTGGTCATATAACAGTAGGACAACTTGAATCAAAAAGTTTATATCCACTACAACCAAGAGTTATTACACGAAATGCTCTCGTTGAAGCTAAGTACCTAGGATCAAATTGTCTTCCAACAGCACTAGGCGCCTCAGCCGTCTATACTGGTTATTTAACACGTAGTCATCTTTCTGCTGTCGGTTGTCCATTAAATGATCGTTCAAAAATCACTGATGCACAATTATCAGATGCTAATTACATCTATGGCCCACGCAAGGTTTTAACAGCAACTGCTTTTGTTGCTATAGAGGCAGGCATTATTCCACGTACAGAGTTTCAATCTCGTGGTCTTTATCCTTTCAACTGTGGTAAACCATGCCAATCTACTGAATATAGCAACCCAGTAGAGGAACAAGATCAAGAAATACATAAGTCAAGTATTGTTAATTCATTTTCACTAGTTGGTTATTTACACCCGGGTACTAAATATTTGACCAATACTGGTTATCATGCCGTAGAAAAGAAATACATAACAACTAAACAATTACGTAAATTGAAGCTATGGCCATGTTCTCGTAAGGCATCATTGAAAACATTTATTGCTGTTGGTTATGCAACACATTCTGGCCATTTAACGGGACTCGGTAATTTATTGCTATCTTCTGGTTACATTCCACGTTCATTGGCTATTTCTCTTGGCATTTTTATGCATCCAAACTTACCATTATTGCACTATGCTATCACTTCTGAGATGAACACACAATCAGATTATACTAGAATACATCATGCATCCTGTTCAAATCTTGCCGCTGAAACTACTCCAGCTACATCAGTAAGACGTTTTTATATGTAGTTTTAAGAAATCATAGAATATGGTATACTTAGGATGATGGCAACCAAACATCAGGTGCTGAAGATGATGCAAATGCTGGTGATGCTGCTAATGGTGACGACAACGTCAATACTGGTGAGAATGATGATGGTGAAGATAAGACTGCTCAAGAATAATGAAAACATTGCTGACAGCTAAATCTAATTGAATAAGATGCACTGTTTTATTTTATACATCAACAATGTACTGCTTTGTTTTCTTTTCGATTAATAAACGTATGACATAGTTGGCAAAAATAAAACTATGAAATATTATTTCTGGTATATCAAATGTAATGAAAAAATCAGTTTGAGAAATCTTAGAACGTGACTAAAAATATGTTCGAAGAAGGCTATTTAGTCATGGAAATGAACAATTGAATCCAGTTCAAATACAACATAGAGTATAGTACAATATATATTCGATCTATGGTAAATAGTTAAATTCAATCCTATAATGAAAAAGCAAAGGTTTGGACGGAATAGATAGCTAGTATTGAAATTAATAAATTATCTGATAAGCAATCTATATCGAAAAGTGTTGTTAGCACGTTACTCTATATGATTCAGATGTGAAATGCAGTGAACATGTGATTGATAATAAGATCACAGCAGATTGCTGTAGTGTGTCTACTTAAGAAAAAGTCTCTTCACTCTTAATAGATGCTCCATAATAAGTGTTCGGTTTTTCTATCCCTAGTTTCATCTCGAAATTCGATTTATTTAAAAAATTTTTTACCATAATCCTTTTTGGATTATAAATGTGAAGCATGATATAATTGCTAATGTTTATGACTTGAAAGATATTTCCTTTGATCTACCAAGCAAAACAATAGCTCACAAACAGTTACCTAAACCTTCAGAACAACAATAAAAACGAAGTTCGTGTATAGTAATGATATTTCATTGGTATATGGTGTTTGATTGCATATCGATAACGTCTGTCATAGTCTACAATGAAGGAAGCCACGTCTCTCTCGATCTGGGATGAGATCACCGAGATTTCACAGTTTGTCTGTCACGTCTTGGAAGAGTGGGAGTATTTCCAAAATTTCTACCCTATACACCTCAGCCCTTCATTTAGATTGTGTTTCACAAAAAGTAAAATTTACCACCAGATGCGGGCTGAAAAGCTATACAATCTATGAAGTATGACTATTTTCAGCTCTAATTCGTTTTCTTTAAAGCAAAAGTCTTGACGAGTATTCTTCGCGGCATTGTAAATTGGTTGTACAGGATTCTGCAGTTTCGTGTTGGGTTTTTTATGTTTTATCTTGTGGTGCATTCTATTTTTAATGAAACATGTGTAGGATTTAAATTATTAAAAGCTAAAAACGGTTATGTACTATGCGTTATCATTTATTGCAATCCAACTCTTAGACACATATAAATATTGTATTCGAACTACAAAAATAGCATATGATTAATATGCTGTTTATGATTACTTTTAGGGATCATCTTTTAATGTCTGTACTCATTGTGAGTATAGATGTAGATCGCGGGCGCGAATCAGATGTCTCTATAGACCGAGAAAGTTTTTCGATCATTTGTGTGAGATAAGATGATTTGAAAAACGTTTTCTTCAATGAGATTCTATGAGATTATTGATACACTTTTTCATTGAAGTTATCTTATTTGACGTAAGTAGTTTTTGTCAACAACCACAATTCCTTCATGAAAATCTCTTGTAAATATCCAAGATTTATTAAAAATTTTGGAAAAAAGACTCCCCTTATTGAAAGAAACTGTCGATGTGAAAAAATATAACGTCAATGAAAAAGTACAGGTTCAATTCATCCAATCACACACTAATTATCTAAAGATCTTTGAACGATTGAGACCTCTGATGTGGATGTTGATTAATAGAAAAGTAACACGTACCCTATGCATCGAACAACTGTAGGCAATACTATTGTTTCATTTTTGTATTTCTTACTTTGCTAGAAACTCATATTCATAGTTATATGTAACGGTTTTTTCTCGTGTCTTAAAATTTCAACAGACACTTAGATATAATATTTGTCAAATTCTAGTATATATAGTGTGATCTGATATTTGCTACTGTCAAGGCTGAGAATCGATTCGACGAGAAAGCGGAAGAAAAGAAGTTCAGTTTCCTTGCATAGTATAAGTTTATCATTTGAAATCAAGAACATGAAGAGAGTCCTGTTTGTAATTGGATGTATTTGTGGAAAGTTATGCATACAAAAAAAAACCGAATATTGTAAACTGTGCACTAGGTTTTTTTTATGTTGTATATCATTTTTTGTGAATTTTCTTTTATTACTAATAGATACCGTGAATAACAAAAAATATTGATAAGTAATGGATATCATAGCAAGCATTGAATTTATGAAGTGCCTTACTTCATTATCGGATGTTGACAATGGTTTCTAAAATTTCCTTCGCATAGGATTACGTAGAAAATATCAGTTTCAATATAAATAAAGAAAACGCCTCTCTGTTTTGCATGACTATCGATAACAAACGGTTTCCTTGACTTCCTTCAAGAAAAATAGCAGAAGATATGATTAATCGAATTTAGTTGCGTGAGCCACTTGTATTTTTCTTTACGTAGTTACATACTTTATTTAGCCAACAACAAAAATATAGAGTTACCTGCAGTAGCATCACTCACATCATATTCAAGCGAATCAGGGAGTACATTAAAAAATATATATAAATCATACATATAAAAGTATCCCATCTGATATTCATATATATATATGAATATGAATATTCATCTGATTATTTCGAACAAATGAGTAATTATTTAATATACAATACTCGATTCTCTATGGAAGAACAACTCTGCAAGATTTCATGATTAATGTCTTCAAATTACAAATGCTCTGTAACAGCGAAAGTCGAAAAAGACGTCAAATAGATGTGATTTGATATTTCTTTAATTGATTCACCGTTATTTGAGATTTGGAGTTATAAAAGCAGAAGAAGAAAAAATACTTTTTATTATATTTTAATACTTCTAGGATTGAGTAGATGCAATAATTTTTCTATTTTTAAGCTTTAGAATCCAAAATGAGATCGTTTCTATATCTTTTCATCTTCACGATTTCAATATCATTAACTATTGCTGGTATGTTATTTTTCTTATCCCTTTCATCTATCATCAAATTCAATTCTAGCTCAATTGGATGGCACTTGCAGAATTCGAGAGGAATGCGAGGGGTCTAATCTTGTTTGCCAAGATAACACATGTCGATGTAATTTTCCTGCATATAAACCATGCAAATTATCATGTGGTCAGTAATTTTAGCTGAAAAGAAAACACCTATGAAATTACATTATTAATAAAACTTATAACTTTTATCGTATTTTTTTGTACAGACGTGAACATGCGTTATGCCTATGAAGGACAAGATTGTGAAGTGACCGAAAATTGTATAGTACATTCAAGTTGTGTCAACAAAAAATGTACATGTTTGCCAAGTTTTACGAACAAAAACGGGCTTTGTCGTATGTTAAAAACGGTTTAATTTAATGATTTACAACAAAAATAGATGTCATCATTTGTTTTAGTGAAAAATTTAAATACTGTTTGTACGAATCATTCGGAATGTTGGTCACAGTTTTGCTCAGGTTCAACATGTAAATGCGCACCTGGTTATGAAGAAAATAATCAAGATGGATCTTGTAGTATGCATCGATTCCCTCTTGTATTTTTCTACTTAAAATAAAATTCTAAATTGGTTGATGTTCATAGAATTGATATTGGTTCAAATATATAATAATTGGCAGGAGGCAACTATCAATGGTGCAGTATGCAATTTGGATTATTCATGTATGAATTCTCTAGCACAGTGTGTTGCTGGTCCGCAAAATACAACAACAAAATTTTGTAAATGTCAATATGGATACAAAATTAGCGATGATCGTAAACGATGTGGTAAATGATTACATAGCAGTTTTCTTTCTGATTCATTATTTTCTGTGAGTGTAGATATAATTCGAAGTTCAACACTGTCACCTTTAAGTTCATCAGTGACAAATTATGAAGAATGTGGTTCATGTGAGGATGAGAATGCAGCATGTATAACAGCGGCTGCTGAAAGAACATGTTGGTGTCGTTTCGGTTATAGTAAAATTAATGGAAGATGTGGTATGTATGATGATTAGGAATGTATTCTCGAAATATTGAGTTATTTTTCTTGTTGAATTCAAGAACGACAAGAATCTGGCAAACCTGCGATACTATTTCCCAATGTTGCTGATCGTAGTTTACATGATTTTACATCGAATTGCAATAATACAAAACGGATTGAAAATAATTTATGTGCCTGTGCTCCCGGTTATGAATTTGTTGGTAACGATCAACCATGTGGTAAACATATTTTAAAGAAAATTTTTCGACAAACTTAAAACTAATGTGTAATTATCTTGCTTTAGTAAAAATACAAGCCCAATGGATTAATGACACGCTCGAATATGGTCTTTGTACTCGTATTACTCCTCAAGATACTGCTTTAGGTGTCTCTGGTTTATGCCCTCAACCATTGAGCTGTGAGCAACGACGAGATAAGCATATTTGCTCATGTGGTATTAATAAATTTCAAGATTTGGACGATCCAACTCAATGTGGTAAGCAACCGAGTTGTATTGATAAGCGCGAAGAATTAAATCTGTGCTGGCAGTTGAAACTTATTTTCTATAACACTATTTGACTTTGCCTAATGACCGGAGTTATTCCATAGTCAGCTCTATTCACATACGAAAGGATTGACACCAAATGATGGAGAATTCGATTTGTCTTGGCAAAATCATTTTCTTAAAAGGAAAATAAATTTGTAACAAAATCAATACATTCACATCAACAATAATATAGTGGTATAAGAAGTATACCTATTATGTCACTGTTGATGTATATGTATTAATTTTGTTAGAAATGTTTTTCTTCAAGACAGTCAGTTTGCCTCAAAAATTAAATGCTTCACCAACTCATCAAATGGTTATAAGTTTTACATTGTAATAAGGACTCTGGCTTTTTGTCATTTCTCTGAATAAGATATTGAACAAATTTGTTTGTATAACGAAAATACGGGCGATACTGTTTATTTGCTTGGTGACCATAGTTGTGATTATAAAAAGATAAAAAGTTCTATGACAACTAACTTTGCCAAGGAGGCGATAAGAATAACTCTAAATTAACCTTGCACTCTGCATTTTATCCTTCTCAAATCATTTACTGTAATTTTATTTTGAACGCAGAACTCTTTTCCGTAGCAGTGAAACATTGTATTGTTTTCTAACAACTATACAATGTAGACTAGACATCGATTGAGAGAGAGAGAGATTGCGTGAACTACGCATTCCATTTATCGATCGTTTATTACATGTAGATATTTTATCAAATACATACTTGCTGATATTCAATTGTGATAGATTTCTTACTTTTTTCATGTCTATTCTTAATAGTTAAATGTTTCTTTTTTGTCTGGCGAATCGATACTATGAGGCTTGTCAAACAACATTTTACCATTTCTAACAAGCATATTTCTTAGTTTTAAAAGACTTAATCGCAATAGATTATGAACTAAAAAGTTGAAGTTAATAGATTACTTAGGATGTATCAGATATTGAGTTTAGTTCGTTCCTCACTATTCAATATGTGCGTGCATTTTATGTATGATTTTTGTACTTCAAAAAGTTTCTATTTGTTCACTTAGAAAATGATTTGAAAAGCGACTTCTAATGTAAATAGCTAACATATAAAATTAAAAAAACTTAATTTGATTTGAAATTTTTTTCATGTTCATACACTGTTACATAGATTTATTTCCATGATCTATTTTCTTTTTATTTGTGTAGTATATTACATTGGCAAGACAACACTTCAAGCTACTGACAAATGTCCAGCAAAAAACGCTTTTCGAAATCCCAATAATGGTATATGTGAATGTATTCTAGGATATAAAGCAACTGATAACAATCGCCAATGTGGTTAGTAATATCGTTTATTCATTCAATAGAAATTTCTTTATGTAAAATAAATATTTTAGAAATAGCATTATCTTCGACAAATTTTCAATCATCATGCATTTCAAATTCAACACTTGATCGGGTTTGTTCAAATTTATTCGGAATAAAAGCATTATTTTGTGCGATGGGTGACTGTCGTTGTTCGGGTAATCAAAGTTATGCAAATAATGAACGAAGTGGTTGTTGTAAGCTAGAAACAAGTATTAAAAAAGATATCTGCAATAGTACTATTTCTTTATTTTGAAAGATGCACCGTTAAATGAATCACTTAGTCAACCAAGAGAAAAATGTCCACTACAATCGACTCTTAGAGTTGATCGTTGTGTATGTAATGATGGTTATCGACCATCCAATAGTTTTCGTGAATGCGGTAAGAATAACTTAATATAATAACAAAGTAAAAAAGCAACAACATGTCGGTTGTAATCTATGTCGTTAACTGCTAGTTCGCTTGGAAGTACGATTAGTTGAATATCAAGGATTGACAACAAATATAAATGGAGCATTAACGACAAGTGACTGTGAAAAATTATTTACTGGACCCGTCGAATCATACAATGGTACTATTTGCCAATGCAAAGACCAATGCTTTCCAAATGATAATAATACCGGATGCTGTAAGTATAATTTGAGGATAGTGTTTAATTTAGTATGATTGCTCCCATCTAGTGTATGGTCTTAATGCTACACTGCCAAATCAGCCAGCAGCATTATTTTGTCTTCAAAACGGTGGCATCGGGTCCGTTGCCATGTGTATATGCAACACTGGTTATACAAGAAATAATAATCGATGTGGTAAGTCATCTTTAGTTAATCGAACTCGTTGATAATATTGAACTTTGAAAAACAATTACATAATTATATAAATAATATTCGCATGTAAATTAAAGTAAATTTTTTTTCTAAGTACGCAAGAGTAATCGAGTCTACGATGATAATGACTCTATGGCACCGAATATAGCTGGCTTAACCCTAGCCGACTGTGTAGTATTCCATGGACGTGCTGTAAGTAAATCGAATAATGGAAATTTCTGCAGCTGCAAAACTTATGCCTTTGCTGTTGAAGACTATTCATACTGCAGTAAGTGAGACTATATAGTTTATTACTATATGTATAAAAATATATTTATCATTACGATTATTATAGTTTTCTTGATTAACGAATACACGCAGGAATCTAAAACATCTGTAGACTGTCCATCCAATACAGTGATCCTTGCTTCGGTAGGAATTGGAATCGGTCTTTACACGTAAATAAAAATATGCAGAATATTGATTTTTTCGAATAGAGTCAAACATCAGCATGTGTATGTAAATCAGGTTATCGAGTAGCTGCTGATAAACGAACATGCGGTAAATAACTATGAAGTATTTTAAATAACCAAAACACGTTATCAATACTTCTCTTTCTGTACAGAAATCGTTGATATTGCTCTCAGCACGACCGTTGGTAATTCATCTCAAGCAACGAATTGTACCAATTTCAAAACAGAAGATTGTCAAGAAAAATATGGACATTTTTCTTTTTGTCAAAATGAACAATGTTTCTGTGATGGCCAATTTAGTTATATTTACGAAGGTCGTCGATGTGGTATGTTCGAAAACATTTTTTCTTAAAAGTTAATTCTTGAATGGATGTTACGATTTGCATAATGACAAAGTAATCGTAGCATAGTACATGTTCACACATAGATTTCGATTTGTACGGAAAAACACTAATAAATTTTCATTTTGCTCAAATATTTTGTCGTAGCGATATTTTTCTTGCAATATAGATTGATTGTTTAATAGACGAAACTTTAATTTAGAATCATTTTCAAACTATGTATTTCCCGGTGAACATGAACTTCAGCTATTTGCCTGTGATTTAAATACAGATTGTGGTGGCCGAGATAATGTTGAATGTGGCTTTTTACATGATCGCTCTTCTTATAAAGTATGCAAATGTCAAGAGGGATCATTATTAGATCCAAGGTCACAACGATGCAGTAAATAAATTGAACTTTTTCTTTTCTAATCGTAAAAAACAATATTCATATCTAGTTGAACAACCGTGCACACCAGCTTGTGCAGCAAACTTGAATTTCGAATGTCGTGGTGGTAATTGTGTATGTCAAGATGGATTTTATCAAAGTGGAGCTAGTTGTGGTACGTGATAATACCTTTTCATTTGTCTATGTAAACATGTTTCTATTTATAAATTAAGTGAGAAGTAATATTGAACCTAAATTATATCAACAATGCAATCAATCGGTTGCCTGGCTAAATGCTTTCAATAATGCTAATGATCCACTACAATGTAATGATTGTGATCGTGTTGAATGTCAACGTGGCTATCCATCTGCACAATCACAATGTGGTAAAGTTTCTTGTATAAATTATTTTTCTTCTGAAATCAATAATGTAATTCGTAAGCTACGTCATTTTTCAAAACAAAACTATCTACAACTAGGAATTGAATCTTCGAGAGTGTGAATCGTCAAAGAAAACGTCTACATGCAACTAAATAAGATATCGAAAAGTTAATGTTAAATAGCAGAAGCATTTTTTGTTTTACTCCGTCTATAGTTAAATGAACTTTTATATTAAAAGTCCGAGATGTGAATGAATGAATTCTTTTGTGGTATAAAAGAAAATTATGAAACTACTCTAAAAAGATGATCAACATTATTTTTTTTGTCCACATTACCTGTATCAATAAAGAAAACGATGAATTTCTAATTTTTGTCATATTTCAGTTCCATACAAAATGGAACGCGATTCCTGTGTATATAAAACACATATTTGTCTCGAAATCGATGCAAATGCAATATGTAATACCGATAAAAACTATTGTTCATGTGCACCGTCGTTTTATTTATATGAAAATCAATGCGGTCTGTATCATAATTCTAATGACGTTGAATGTTTTTTTTTCTATTGGGTTTTATTATTTTTCTAGCTCGAGCAGTCGGTTCAGTATGTCGTACTGATGCGGATTGTGGGGCTCGCATGATATGTAAAGGACAACAATGTGATTGTGGTGATAGACAACGCCAAGAAGAAACTTTTGATTTGTATGGTCGATCGATGCTACGTTGTGTTAATGGTAAAGCAGTATTCTAGATTATGTATAATTTATCAAGTCATTTTTTTTTATATTTAGGTATTGAACGAATACGGTTTAGTTTCATTTTATTATCATTTTTCATATTGATTCAAATATTAATTAATTAACATCATTGATTCGATAACCATGAGCATGGAATTTTTTTTGTCATTGCCACATACATTTTTTATATGATGAATATTGAACTGCATGAATATTCAGAGATGTCTTTTTTGCTTTGTTCTTTGTGTACGAATATATATTTTTTTGTCTATTGTGATCGAAAATACCAAATAAACAAGACGTAGACATTTAAGTAAATGCATGCTAGTCAGTGACAATCGATGCAAACTCATAAACATGACAATATGTTTCTTTCTTTGTTTGACTAGATGACTTTCGACTTGGTATATTAAAAAAATATATCTATTTATTAAACATGATGAATCTTGATAAAAGACATATCATAACTTTAAGTTATATGTGCTGGGAAAATATGAATAGACTTTTGTGAACTGTAAAAGAAAATTTACTAAAATTAAAAAACGACATTGAGTTCTCATAACGTCAATACAAAAACGAGTATTGTATTATGTTCGTAATATGTACAAATGATTCGATCTTTACAAGTTATCATTTAGCAACGACTATTTTGAATGACATATTGATCAAGATAAATTTCTCGATTTCAAAAAAAGAAACAACGATCACTTGTGAAGTGAGTTCCTTCATTAATTGTTGACGCATTAGTCTGAATCTATTGATTTCAGCATCAATATGTAGTAAACATCTCATATTGAATTCTATCAATAGTGATGGTTGATAGATTATCTGTGTTAATGAAGGATAGTATTGCTTCAAAACATGTACTCATCTCTCTTAGGGATTCAATTTTTTCAATATCTCGTTCATGAAACATATTAATAACATGGTATTATTAATGAGTAGACAGTTTTTATATGTTCATACCAACATTTCTGTCGATAAATTATTATTGGTTTTTATTTATAATATTTAACAAGTCTTCAACAACATCTCGTACACAAATCATACTATATTTGTTTATTTAGATAGTCTTACTTTTGTTGCTGTTTCTTAAAATAAGATATTGTCGTTTACCGTTTTACTAGTATTCGATTGAATAACTAATGTTTGATTGGATTTTCACAACGACGCCCTTCAAATGCTGATGAACAAATGCATTCACGTTTCATCGAATTACTACTACATGATCCACCGTTTAAACATGTATAATTTCCCGAACACTTCCCTATTAGAAAAAAATAGTATGTAAAATAAGAATCATTGAGTGAACATTCAATTACTTTCCGAACAATCAACGCCTGACCATTCACTTCTAAAGCCACATAGACATTTTGTTCCACCAACACAAATACCACCATTAAAACAATAGCCACTTTGCAGACCAGGACATGTCACTAGAAAAAAAAGAGATTGACAAAAAAAGATAGAAATATAAATGAATCGATTACTCATCGAACAATCACTGCCATTAAAGCCAGGTGGACAAGGTGAACAAATACTTCGTAATCCATCGATACAAACAGCACCATTATAACATCGACCTGGCTCAAGACCACATCGGACACCTCTGCAGTCAGCTCCATAGCCGTCATTAAGACAATCACAGCCTTCGGGTTGACAAATATTTGAATCAAAATCAACTTGATTATAACATGCAATGTCCGGAGTTGAACATCGCATAGCCGAACAATCAACGCCTGTCCATTGAGGTTGACATGAACATGTATAATCGTTTGTTGTTGGTGAGTATACACAGTTGCCTTCATGTGCACATACCAAATTTGTCGCTGAACCATCAGCACACATGTGTAACATGCAATATGGACCTGTCCATCCGTGTGTACAATTGCATGACCATTCTCCGTCAGAATTTCCGACACAAACGCCATCGTTTTGACAGACTATCATATTAGCTGTGCCAACACCACAAATATCTACAAAATAGTAAATAACTAGTGTAATCTTTCCATGAATATTCATACATACTGCCACGACAATCGTCACTTGTCAGTGGTGGAGGACAAATGCATGTTCCAGTCGTTTCATTACAACGACCACCATTGAAACAAGCGTTACCTTCGGAACCACATCTAACAGCTGAACAATCAGCACCAGTAAAACCAGATGAACATTCACATATTTGTAGCATTTGAGAGTCATTCTTCAATGAACATGTACCACTATTCACACAAACTAAGCCATCCGTACCACATATTTCTATTCGAATGAAATTCATCGAATCAAAATGAAAAAGAAAAACAGAATATATTTAACTAACGCTCTTCACATGTTGAACCGGACCATGGATGTTTACATGCACAAATAAAAGTCGAATTTGAAATTAATTCACATGATCCACCATTGTGGCAAACAGGCCCTTGTGCACTGCATGATCCTGTATGGAAAAGTATACTAAATAATATTGAAAATCAATTTAGTTTACAAAACTTTACTTGACTGACAATCAGTTCCTTGCCATCCATTTCTACACACGCAAATATCTTGTTCTGTTTCATCTTCATCACAATATCCACCATTATAACAGAGTGCATGTTGACACGGAGCTATATTTTTTATTTTATAGATTATCAGTTCCCTCTAGTCTACAAACGAAGAATAACATACTTGCTGAACAGTCAGCACCTGCCCATTGTCCAGTACATTGGCATGCATAATTACCATCTTTATCTATTTCACAAGTGGCATCATTATAACAGGTGGGTCCGTTTTCAGAACATTTTACTGCTGAACAATCCGAAAGAGTATAGTTATCTAAGCAACGGCATTTCAGTTGCAAGGTCATTTCGTCAGTTATACATTCTCCACCATTGTAACAATATCCAGATCCACATGGAACTATAAGAAAAATTGCTAGTACAATGGGTGTATGATAAAAATTTCAAATATGATTGCATCTAATCGATTTCGTCCTCTCTTCGTATTGAAAAGTGTTGTAATCTTATTATGAATTCTAACCACCAGAGAATTATCTAGAAGGTATTTGTCTTACCTGTTTTAAAAAACATCTGAAAAATTATCACGTATAAGTGTGATTCCTTTGAGAGTATATCAAAGTATGTGTCGGCAAAGTTTAGAAAATTGACATCCATAATCAAGTCTAAACACAATTTACCTACTGTTGCTAATCAAAGGATCAGAGCTTTACAAGATATTTTATTGTCGAGTACATGGCTTGAGTGCTGTAGGAATATTATAGAAACTTGTTTCATATGTATATTGTCTTACGAAAGTTGTGACATCTTTTACAGACGTGCGCAGTAGCGAACTGTTTTCTTCACTACGCATTTCAGTTTGAGCTGTTCAAAACAGCTAACAATACAAATATATATTTATGCATGCTTAACTTCATTTTCTTCCAATAAAATCTAAGTACTTACTGCCGCGACAATCAACTCCTCCGTAGCCCGGCGGACAAGTACATGATCGACCATCAATACATTGACCACCATTATAACACGTAACCGCAGTTTGAGTACATTGTACTTGTGAACAATCAGACCCTGTGTACGGATCTGAACAAATACATTGTAATTCAGTATCATGCCGTGCAGATGGACATCCGCCATTGTAACAAAACAATTTCGAGTGTACTGCACACTGTGCTAGGAGATATCATCGAATAAATATGATGTAGTATAGATAAATTTGATAAATATATACTAGCTCTACAATCAGGTCCACCATAGCCAGTTAAGCATAAACATGTTGATGTCGTGTCATCACACTTGCCACCATTGTAGCAAGCCAATCCTTTATTGCCACATGTAACTAAAACAAAGAAAATAATAGATGTAGTCGAATCTAAGCATATATATGTTTATTAATTTACTTCCTGAACAATCATGTCCCTTTGCATCTGCTGAACATTGACATATTGGATTACTACCACTCTCAGGGCATGTTGCTGAATAACATACAACATCTGTGAATCCAGGACATTGTCCTCAAATGAATATAATTAGAAAAAAATATTTTAATAAAAATTAAACTTTAATTGCTTACGACCATCACAATTAATACCAGTCCATCCATATAAACATTGACAATGCTTCTCATCAACACAGACACCTCCATTGAAACAGATTAAACCAGATTTTCCGCATGTAGCTAATTAATATAATTACATAAATATATCATAATTTATCAAAAGAACAAACAAACTTTGAGAACAATCAGAACCATTAACTAACGAAGATCGACATTTACATCCAGTAGCGGTACACAGACCATTATTCGTAAAACATAGATCACCATTTGGACAGATTTCTAATAATCGATATACATACAGTTCTACCAATGTTTCATTTATAACTTACTTGTTAAACAACCTGTTCCACCATCTGCATAGCCTGCTCGACAATTGCATGTGTTCAAATCATTATTACAAGTAGCACCATTGAAACAGATTAAACCTGTCGACGATCCTTTACTACATTTAACTATATAGGAAAAATGTTAAAAGATCAATTATTTAGATCTTAACGAATAATGAGAACATACCACCACTACAATCTGAACCACCATACCGAGATAGACATTGACAAGGTATTTTATGTTTTTGTTTACATTTTCCTCCTATTTGAGAACACCAACTATGACGACATTGTGCTAAAAATAATAAAAATGAACGAGTAAACACAAGTGGTGTATCATTTCGATATCCATGAACTTACCTATACTACAATCATGACCAGTAAACTGTTCAGAACACTCGCATTGATGATTTTTACATTTACCACCATTTAGACAAATTAAATCGTTCCCACCTAAAGAATTATTTATTAAAACCTAAATCAATAGACTATCCTTACTCACATGTACTATTACTACTTAATGATCGACGAACAACATTACTTTTCTCGAATGAATAATATGACTAGGAAAAAAATTGCATATCAACATTTATTTATTTATAAAGAACTACAATACCGTTGGTTCGTCTCCATAAATAAATGCGGATGAAACATCGTTTACCGTACACTCATATTGATCGACGTATAAAATGATAATCAATACAGCAAATTGAATATTTTCAAAGATCATAATTTGTTAAATTCTCTAGTTTTCGTCTGTTAGAAACATTCTTTCTTTTTAAAATTAATTCCAGTTGTTTTCTATGTGGATATGTAACCGATAAATCAGACTTTGTTGAAATGTAAAATAGAATACGATAAACAGATGGTTTTAATTTACATATCAACTATTTTTTATTGCAATAGGAATGAAACGAGGACATACATACTTTTAGTAATACTTTTTATTATTCAAGTAAGGTTTTCATCGATTAATCATGATCCTTGGAAACTGGAAAAGTATAGAATTGCAAAAGAGAACTACATTAACCAACATAAACAAGTCTAACTATATGTATCTCATGAGTTTAAGTGTATCGTTTCCGCAATTATCAATAAGAAGAGAATTGATAAGAGATGAATGAAAACGAATATCGATGGCCGATGCATATTTTCATATTCGACTCATTTGACAGTAGTGATTAATCTGTACGTTGATTATCAGACTGTCGTCTATCAAACTTGAACAGTATTGTTCAACCACAGTGAAATATAAAGAAATATATATATATATATCTGTTGTATCTCGTCAAACTTCTTCTAATAAATTGCGATATTTTTGTAAAGTTTAAAAAATGTGATGATGAATTTGCTATTCCAAGTTACAAATAATTCTGTTTCGTTGTTCAATATTTGATTGCTACGGAAAATATATCCCTACAGGAAGTCATCAATGCTCATTAAAAGAAACAGCACATTGATTTCTGTAAGATCTTCGTA
The DNA here is from genome assembly GCA_900239685.1 of Rotaria macrura. Taxonomy (NCBI): domain Eukaryota; kingdom Metazoa; phylum Rotifera; class Eurotatoria; order Philodinida; family Philodinidae; genus Rotaria; species Rotaria macrura. The sequence goes on from OENT01000875.1 coordinate 59,284, forward strand.
TTAGATAGAATCTTGTCGTCAAATTTTGAACTTCATTTCATAGATAACTGTTAAATCGAACAAGTCATAAATGACAATAATAGAGTCTAACGAGCTATAAAATAAGAATTTTATCAGAACTCGCATCCATATGAAGTTCAGTCTTTTCCTCTGGATTTCGTACGAGTCAATGGAGAACCCGAAGATATTTTATACAGTTTTAGAAGCATGCATCTGTACAGATCAAGTCAATTTTTGAGTTGCACGAATTCTAGAAGTACAATGTATCCTTGTTGTGTACGATAATGTTTGATAGTAACAGTAATAGAAAGGAAATTAACAGAATAGAATTATGGTCGACTGAAGATCAATCATTCTCCTTATAACAATCTGCAAACAATGTCGAAGTCTAAATATGTATGTTTGTATCTTGTCCCTTGATTATTCTGCATTGTAGACAGCTTGAGAATTGTCCGAAATGTGATTGAAGTGACCAATGCGTCATTATATGGGTATTCCTAGATTTATTGGTTTTTCTCACAAACACAATCTATATTTTCTTTTTGTAGACATTCCTCGTAAATGATTATCAATCAACTGGTATATACTTGATCAATGTTCTAGTGCCACTTTCAAAATATCTAATATGGTTTTGTATCAGAAAATAAAAGATTTAAATTAAAATCAGTCGTTGTCTTGACATCAGTTGGCTTCAGCAAATAATTATATATATATTTATATACATCGATCAACAAAAATAATAATTTTATCAGCTGCATTGATATTCTGACATCGTCAAAATCAGAACCAGAGTGATTGGTGCAGTACAAACAAACACATATATTTTATTAGAAATCCTGATGTCAATTTTTACAGAGTCGCATATTTTCTCCATCAAGAGTAAGATCTATCGATTATAATTCTGTCATCGAAATTCTGAATACTAGATTCCAATAACCAATTGTAATATTAGCATTGCTCTATGAGAAATTATTATCCTGTCATATTTTATTCGAATCTTTGTATTCGGTAACTGGAACTGAATTCTGTATCGTCATCGAGAAAAACTTACCCACTTTCTCTTTCTTTCAAATTACTTCTGATATAAAAAAATAAGCATATAAGTAAACATTACTACCTACGATGAAGAAAAAAAAATCTATTTTTCTTCGGCCGTAACATACAGAAGCTCTTTTGATGCTGTAGTCATACGGGGTGCACTTTGTTTCCTTTGCTTCAAGCATTCATCTGTCTACATGATTTATACAACCGTTCGTCATATTCAGTCCAAGTTACAAAAGCAAAAAAATATTTTTATTGACAAAGAAACGAATAGGCCAATAGTAATTTATTCTGACAATCAGCATCGACCATATATAAGTGCACGAAAAGCAAGCAACGAATTCATTCAAATTAACGATGCGTCTAACCATCATCTTTCTTGTCGTAAGTTGATCTTGTTTTACTGAATTTTCAAAAATATACTAACGTTTTCTCGATTTCAGTTTTGTGCTTCGATTTGCACAGTTTCGCCTTTTTCTATCGGAGGTTTAACAATTAGTTGGCCACAGATATTTGGTGGGGATCCTGTCACGATTATCATAAATAAAATATGTGGTTATTTTGTTAGTCATCCTGATCGTGCCAATATTACCCTTAACGTGATTGTCGATTCATTGCAAATAACAAATGCTACAGCACAGCAGTTTGCGACTACATTGGCTTTTCTGAAAGCTCCTGATACTGAACAGAATCTCGTCAGTAATAATGTAACTTGTGCAGCAGTTATTGTTGGATTGAACAACACACTGGTACAAGATTACATGAATGCACATGCAAGTGCCAAAACTGCTAAAGCAAATGCTTGGGCTAAGCTGACGGGATATTTTAGTGGTTTGGCAGGTTTCAAACTTTGAGTTCTTTTTATGTTTGAATTTATTTTGAAATAAAATCCTTAAAAATATAAAAATCGTACTACTACAATCTAGTTGATGAAAATATTGAATCGAGCATACTTTCACATAGCAACGTAACATAAGTTGATAAATCGTTGTAGTTTTTACTTATATTAATATGAAGCATGAATTGAACTACTTGATAATATGTATATATACAAGTTAAAAATTCAGTTACTGAAAAAAGTCTTCTCAAGATTTTTCTTTTAATCGAAGATTATCAAAACGAGGGTCTTTCAGGTTGCATTAACAATCAAGTCGTCTAATAACTACTGTATGTGAATCAGAGCTACTGGACTGATAGGGGCGGTATACAAGAGTAACTGAATATTTTCAAGCCATCACTGATTTATGCACAAAAGCAATTTCAAAGGTTTTAATGATGATTGTATTTTTCATTCTTGAATGGTTTCTGAAAGCATAATTGCAAAATTATTCACAGCAGTAATACAGTAACTTGGACAACCGGGTTGCATCGTGAAAGTGAATTTTTCAAGGTGAACATCACAACTTCAGTTTGAGAAATGGCCTTTTTTTCAAAATATCATTGTAAACGTGTTCGTTGATAGCAAAAGGTCTAAAACAACGACAAAACTTTATTTGTCCGATAGGAACAAACATGTTTGTGTCATAAAAATCCATGAAAAACATCTCGACGGCAATGTAAAACGATACTTATGTCGTTGTTAAAGCCTTTTATCTCTCATGGATGCTACGGATTAACTTTCTATTGATTCAGCATTTGATTTCAAGAAAAATCCTAATATTTGTCCTGGAATGCAATCTTTTGAAGACTTTTCAGAGTTAATTACTTGAGAATGTCAAGAGTTAAAAAGTTACAGAGTCTATCATTCAAAATGAATGATGTAAGATCAGTGAAATAGATGGTCTATGATATGCATGAGAAACGATTCATAAGGTGAGTTCTGCAATTATATCTTAGAAGATGATATACAGAGAGAATTTTAGTTTGTTGAAATTTTCAATGAAACTAGTCAATCGAAAAATATTCGTCATTTATGATACAACATGATTCTTGATATTCTCAACTTTGTTTAATAGCAACTGATTTAGAGTTAGACAAATAATCCTGTTACTTTTTCACGTTAAAACTGATTATACACTGTTTTATAGATGCTTGTAAATTCCTACATCTGGTCTCCACTCAATCAATACTTCGGCATGTTCAAATGATTGAAACTACAATTTCAGATCAGTTTAAAGTTAAAAATAATAAATATTATGATGCAACTCAGAAATTCAATCTGTTTGCTTGTCTCTACTCATCTATTTTAAACTGTAGGGCCCATAACTTTCTAGTTCTTGACGTTCTCGAATAACTACACGAATGCCTTCGACAATGACAGTCATGGACAGATATTCATTTGTTTGCGAAATCAAATGTTGACTCATGAATAAGTTAATTGCAAGAATACATAAAATACAAAATACTTCAATGTCAACATCGATTCCTATTTCTTCGCCTCGAAACATGTTTTCATATCTTTGCTAGATAACATCTGTCTATCTGACAAATATAGTCTTGCTACTGTTTTAGTTCTCCTAGTCAATATCTCAATTAAAACTGACCTACAGAGTAACGATGGTATCTATTTCTACGATGAATTTGTCGTAGTGCATGTACAAAAAAGAACATGTGAATAGTAGAACAGGTTGAAGAAAATACGTGTTCTTTCACAATAAAATTGAAACGATTGAATACAAGATGATACGATACTCTGACATTTGCGTGATATAAAGATAACTATAGAAAAGTAATCGTCGTCCTTCACTTCAATCATAAAATCATCCAACGATAAAGTAGAGATATTAAATATTCTAAAAATCGAACTGAAGTTTGTTTTCAGTGGTGGTATGATTAAAAACATAATCGAAAATTTTATATATAAATATAGCCAGATAATTCTGAATTTTTCGAATTTCATTAGCTATTCATTTGCTACATCTAACCGAACATAACTAACCGTTTATTATCGTAGATTTTTAGAGTAATAGCTGAGAAAACTGATGAAGAAATAAATTACACGTATAACTCAAATAAAAATTTCTGCATCATCTAATCGAGCTGAAAATGTTTTGTAACTTATCTTCTATGAGATGTGCTTTTAGTGAAGCTGATATACGTACTACTTGGGACATGAACGAACGTCCCTATATTTTTTTTAATACTTTTCTTGTCGACATATCGCTTTTCAAACTTTGCAGTTGTTACAGTTTGCTACCTTATCTATGTCTATGTACTTATTTATTCATGATACAATTCAGATTGTTCATCAATCTTACAGTTGGCATGTAATGTAAATTAAACTCGTTCCAATAGAAAGATTATAGATTAACAAGTATAGGAATCGAAACAAAACGTATTACAAAATACATTACTAGTGTAGATCATACTATGAATATACAGCATATAATGATAAATATATGGCACATATTTGAAGAATCAAAAAAATGAAAATAAAGTAATGCAGGAATTAAAAAAAAACATGCTAGATTTTTAAGCATCACTAAAAGATTGTTTATTTAATGTTCAAATTTTCCATATTACTTTATAATCTGTGATGTATATAAGAAAAAATATCACTACAAAGATGCAAATAAATAAACACGTAAGTAGCACTGACTTTGAAAACGAATATGCTGTATGGGAAAATGCATTGTGTACACGTACACATAGATATTTTCAGTCTTTTCATTGTTAATCATAGTGTGATTAATTGAAGAAAAAAAGAAACATAATGTAATTCAATATTAAAGTTTCGTCTAGTACAGAATTTAATTAAACTATGCGTTCAAAATTGACCACCAACGACACTCATATCTTTTATTTCTATGAGGAAGGCTAAATCATCATCACAATTATTGATTGAGCAACGGAGTCTTCTTACATCGTATGCATATGTTCTGTGAATCATAACTTCAAATGAGAGAAAATGAATATTCATCATTATATTTCTGTGTAGCACCAGAGCCATGATTAATCGATCACTCATTACCATTACATTAACTATAAGGAAAATTGATCGCTACAACGATTCATTTAGTGGATACAAATTTATGGACGGTCTCAAACTCAATATGTATACAAAAATATACTTGTACACCACAAAGTAAATCAGTGGGCGTCCAATACTAATCATCATGTACATGTATATGTTATGTAAATGACCTTGTTTTCGATTTCAATATGAGTATATAATCGTACATGTATTCAAGCAGTTGCACATAAAAGCAAACAGCCATGATTGATATTGTCGTATATTTTATTTTTATTCACTTATACAGTGCTAATGGATTTCTATTTCCTGATAGACAAGGTCTGCTTGTTTTACCATCCGTGGCATTTCGAGATCATTCAAATGAATCGTCAAATGACTGGATTGTATCTACTCAAGGATGGTATTATGATGAAAATCCTCTAGAAGCAAAAGCGATGGAAAAAACACTAGAAAAAATCATTGGAAGAGATTTAGATATAAATCGTATCAAATTATTTACAGCCGATGGACAAGAAAATGCAAACGTTTGTGTGAATAGTTTTAATCGATCGATTTGTACACTTACCAATGACCAAGGTAGAATTACAAATACATTTCATTTTAGTCAATATGAAATTAATCGATTAATTCAATTGGATATTAATCGTACTAAAATCCTTTATGATATATCCGTATTAAACAAAAACGTTGAAACTTCTAGTAAGTCACCCTTGTTTTTTATTTGAATATTTATGAAGTGAAAAACAACTGTCTTTACCTTTGTTCATATATTAGATATGAGTTTTGCATCCTATTGAAAATATCGATAAATCAAGTTTCAAATGCAATAGTCGACATAGATAATGTTCAAGATAGATTTCACGACATGTACAGTCAGTTCTTCCTATTCTTTCTTTCTATTATTCCTGTGGATTTATTTTTTGAATATTAACGTTTGGTTTCGGTTTTATTCGAAATGTTTGGATGCAATAGGATACACAAGGAATATCAGTTCTTTGAGCAGTATTAGGAAAATTTGATCCCATCCAAATACGCAAAGAAAATTATGGATATCAATGATATAAAACTAATGAGGAAGCTAAAGAATATTTTTCCTTACCTATCTGCTAATAGCATGAGTAAAATTGCGCACTTTTCATAAAAGAGTATGTGATAAATAAAACAAATCCGAAGAGCATTACTCCATGGATTTAGAAATAGAAATTTCTTCAATGTTACTTTTTTTGTTTCATGGTTAAAACGAGAGAAACTATGATCATATAAGTACCTAGAGAAATCTGTTTCTTCTCAGACTCATATTTATCAGAACATGTTTAGCTGAGAAAAATAGTTTAGAAAATTTAACATTTTAAGTGTTAGAGTGATTATCATAGAACTTGTTTAGTAGTCTTGAGCAGTTTGTCCAATCTTATCTACCATTTAAAATAGGCCATACAATTTGAATAGATTTTCTTCTTTTATAGGTGAAATTTATTTATGTGATGATGCTGGTATAACATTCATCAGTGACATTGATGATACAATTAAAATTACGGGTGTTACATCTACAGCAGAAACACTTCTAAATACATTTAGTGGTGATTTCAAATCTGTTCCAGGCATGCCCGATATATACCGGTATTGGCAAAAACAATACAATGCAACATTTGCATATTTAACAGCATCGCCAGATCAACTCTATCCATTTTTGCGTGAATTTTTTCAACGTGAAAGTTTTCCAAAAGGCTCATTTCATATGCGTCACTTTACATGGTTCGATCTTAATTTTATTTCATTTTTCATATCAAATACTTATATAAAAAGTAAAACAGAGACCATTGATATGTTTGTAAACAATACCTTGAATCGTACATTTATTCTAATTGGTGATATATTTCAAAAAGATCCTGATATATATGCAAGTGTTTATATGAATTATCCGAATCGCATAGGAAAAATTTTTATAAGAAAATATAATAATGATACAATTGGTCAACAGCGATTGGAACAAGTTTTTCATGATGTACCTCGAGCCAAATGGGCAACATTTGAAAGAGGTAGTGATTTGCCAAAAGATATTTTTGCTGTTTGAACTCGTAAAATTTATGAAATGAAAATTAAAAGTAAAATAAACGAAACTATGTAAACTTATTGGTTCACAGAAATGTTTAGATATATCAGTTGATATAAATTTCTCTCGGATGCATGTATGTCTTTTTTCCTAATAAAAGATATTCAACAGATATAAATACATACAAATCGAATGGCAGTTTTTAAGATTTATTGAGATTGTTGTGGAAAGACACTTCGATTAAGCTTGCCATTTTCATAGTATGATGTTTTCTCATATGGTGCGGAATTAGACTTTGCCGCTAAATTAAATGCCCCCATCAAATCAGAGATTCTTTCTATTCGAACTTAAACATTACGAACCACTCAAAACATAAGAAACGATTCAATATTCGTGGGAAATCTTCTTTTATAATTTAAAAAAGTACTTGAAAAAAAGAAATGGCCAATGCTATATCAAATCCAAATACTTTTTTTCGATTAAATCAAGCATTATCATCTACAAAATGATTGTCTATAGCAAACATACACGAAGATACGAACAGAAAAATGCAATCAAAGAAAGAAAATATTTAAAAAAAATGACCTCCTAGTTTAAAAGAGAGTCTTCATGTATTACTGAATTTCATTATAGATAAAATATGTGATAGAGCAGGCTTTTTTACCATGTATGTATCTTTGCTTTCCATAGTATTAACTAGGAGAAATTGATTCTTTTTGAACGATGAGAACTTGTGCTCCGTTATTTTTTCATATATCTATTCATTAATTCTTTAGTATCACCATGGATTCATACGGCTAATGTCGATTCTTAATAAAAACGTCTATAATAATAAAAATTCATTTTCACTGTTCGAATATCTACATACAATATATTAAAGTTGTGTTTTGTGCCAATTATGAACGTCTCATACACATCAGATCACTTTGCACGATAAAATTGACGAACGAGAAAGGAAAAGTAGAGATGAATTAGAATAGAAAAATAGTTGCAATTCGGCAAAAATATCTTTGTTTGTTGTTGAAACAGACAATAGGATCAAACATGAATAGCTTGTGATCGAAATAGGCACGTGCTACGAAATTTCTTTAGTACCTGGTTTTTCATGTTATACTGGTTCTGCCTTGATTATGTCACAATGAGATGTGAAAAATTTGATGTGAAGGTGTAAAAATCGAATAACACCGTGCTATTGTTGTTTGCATTCTTGCAATAATATGGATAGATTGAGTGTTCAATGGCTGAACAAAACCTTTATTAAGAATCATAATTTTCTCCTTTATCCACAGTCAAAGTCACCTACGCCCTCTGGATACAGATCTTGATGTGATTCGGAGTCAATGAATAAGGTCAAAGTCAAACCATGTGCATTAAGACTCATCTGACATATGCTTTTACAAAATATATTGAAGTCAATCAAGTCAAGTCAAAGGAGAATTATTGCCACAATTTTTAGACTGAGGGACAAAAGTGATTATATTGCGTGAGCTAAAATGAAATTAAAACATACTATCTTGATCATTTTCCAATTGCTTTTATTTCACAATCGAATTTATTAACCATCAAAGAGGAGAGAATAAAAATAGCTAATTATTTTATATGTAGAAAAGTGAGAAGTATTTTCTCTTGTTGGCATTGTTGAACCAAAATCGACATTATTCAATTGTAACTTTTCAGCCTGTCCTTCATTGAAATACGTATTGGATTGTAATTGGGCTTATCGAACATTTGTCTCACTATTACCTTCAGTGCATGAAAAGTACGTCACTTATTGATAAGTGCAGTAAACGTTTAGGTTGGTTTCTATTGAAGGTGCACGGAAGGATATTACACGTTATCAATGAATTCGAACACTGAAATGGGTACATCTATTGTAACAGCAGATAATTCCATGAAATCTGATTATGATAAACTTTGCGCGTTTTCTCTTGTTTGGTTAGATACCAGCGTGTTAACTTCCAAAATTCGCTTAAACATCCAAGCGGAGCTGCGACGCACAATAAACTATTTGATAACATTTGACAATGTGACTGAATGCATTTACCTATGTGAAAATAAAAGGGCATTTAACGAAGCAGTCTTTAAAACTAACGCACAAACTTGTGTTAAAAGATAAAATAACGAAATTTCATGGAAAAAACTTCATGAACTTTCGTTTTCTTACGAACATTAGTTAAAACACGTTCATTTTTTAACGACTTTTCTTGCGTGCCTGTCTTTCTAACGATTGCTCACTCGTTACACTTATTGTTAAGTGATATCTGTTTTTATGGGTGCAAGAACTCAACGAGGTTTCTTGAGTTATTTTGTTTTTCACGAAACTTACAGTGCTGACTGCCATTAGATTTTGCATTCTTTTTCATGTGTGAATGAATTTAAGGAGCTTTCGTGTTTTGTTAAGAAGGTTGATATATTTGACATAATTTTATTCTCTTCTTTTATTTCGAACTTAATTTTAAATTTAAAGTTTAAACTAATTCAATTCAATTTAGTTTGATTTAATATTGAACAAATTTTTATTTATTTAAATTTAAAAATTAATAATTGTAACGTTTCGTATCTCGATAAGATACTTCATCAGACATAAAATTTAAGACAAATGACATGTACATATNATATGTACATGTCATTTGTCTTAAATTTTATGTCTGATGAAGTATCTTATCGAGATACGAAACGTTACAATTATTAATTTTTAAATTTAAATAAATAAAAATTTGTTCAATATTAAATCAAACTAAATTGAATTGAATTAATTTAAACTTTAAATTTAAAATTAAGTTCGAAATAAAAGAAGAGAATAAAATTATGTCAAATATATCAACCTTCTTAACAAAACACGAATTCTAAAACCTCTACGGAGAGAGAATTTATATCATTACACACCATTTGGAAAAGTTATACAAGAAAAGAACGATAGAGAAACAAAATATTAATTTTCTTGTACAATGCAAACAACTTAACTTAATACCAAATGGGTTCAAATTAAAGAACAACACGAATTTGAATAAAAATGAAAAGTTATTAAGACAAACTATGTACAAAATCAGAAACAACACATTACAACATAAACAAAACCAACTAAGATATATTAATATTGAAATTAGCACTCAAAACTCAATATTAAATCATTATCTAAAAACGTCGCAACCAACACGACAACATCAAGATGATCTGAGATGGATCAATAAATTTAATAAAAATTTTGAAAATAAATTAATAGAAAAGCACGACAAGAAAATCAAAATATTAAAAGAAAAGCAGGGGCCACAACAATCGACAAAACCACAAACAACAAAAACGATGAATTCAAAACTAACATACGATACATCAAATGTTATTAATATATCAAAGATTCATTTAAGTCAAGAACAATTAAAAGTAATATCAAAAGGATTAAAATTTGTTCCAACACCAACATCGATTAATACAATAACAACGGTGGTAAACTGTGAAAAATCATTATTTTCAACACCGAAATTAATTAAAAATGCAGCTATATCAGAAATATCAACATTTATTCAAAAATGGAGGAAACCTACAAAATCCAATATGAATAAAGATGAAGCGAAATTATTAAAAGAAATAAAATCAATTGAAAATATTGTTATAGTTCAAGCTGATAAACGTGGCAAGATAGTTGTTATGAATAAAAACGATTATTTCAATAAAATTGAAGAAAAATTAAATGATTCGAACGTTTATGAGCAGGTGAAAAAAGATCCAACAACAATAATTAAAACAGAAATCAATAAAAGGTTACCAAGATGTTAAATCAAAACAAAATTACAGATCAAACTAAATATTATTTAACATCAATCGATGATCTTCCTAAAATTCGTGGTCAACCTAAAATACATAAAATTGATACTCCGATGAGAATCGTTACTTGTTCAAGAGATACAATAACATCACCGATATCTCAATTCATATTCAGAATAATTAAAGAGTTAAGAACAACTTTAAGCGGCGTGGTATGTAATACATCAAACTTTGTTAAAATCATTGCAGATGTTAAATTAAATCAAGACGAACATTTAGCAAGTCTTGATATTCAAGATTTATATACTAACATACCAGTTAGCAAAGCCATCGATATGATATTAAAACGGCTTGATGAATCTAAGAAATTAGACAATTTACCATTCACCAAAACTGATATTAAAGAACTACTAAATATAGCCTTAAAGAACAGTTATTTTCAATTTAATGGTAAATTTTACAAACAAAAAACAGGTCTACCTATGGGAAATACATTATCACCAATATTAGCAGACATTTACATGGATGAATATCAAAAACAACATTTACATGAAGTAAACATTCCAAATAAAATATGGAGATATGTTGATGATATTCTAATCATTACAAAAATGAATAAACCACAATTAGAAAAATATGTATATGATTTAAA
>OENT01000876.1:0-70602 GCA_900239685.1 Rotaria macrura
TCACCTTGCTCTTTCATTTCCAATCATAAAATATAGGGGTCAGAATTTTCGAGAGTATGGCCATGTTCGATTTTCTCGTGGACCGTCTCTTAAGAAAAAGTAAGAATCTTCGTCGCACAAGCAGTCCTCGATAAAACAAAGACACTCACTTTCAATCAATCGATTAAACTCTACATCAATACATTTATATGCAAAAATACGAAGATGAAAATTGATCGAGTTTTTTTAATTTTTCTCATAATGGTTCTTGTTTTGGTTTTCTTCAACTGAGACTGAGACTGAAATCTTGAAGACCTTTAAAAAATCTGCGTTGTTTGTTAATACTTAGAATTTTTCGATGTTCGAGTATCTTGTTGTACAGAAACTTACTTGTTCAATTGAATGAAGTGGATCCGAAAATATTTCAATTCAAAATTAAGCTGCTATGAAATATAAACTAGAAGTATTTGAATAAGACTTTTCCTTAAATATCCAGATTTTTGACAAAAATTCCGATAAGACCAGTCTATTAGGGTTTCGTGGAATATTTTTTCTTTACATAGAACAGAGAAGATACTTCGACCGATTTATTAACTTAATAGAAATGAATAACAATTCATTTGTTTTCTCCTATATTCATAGTGTTTTATATTCAATCCTTCACCAGGACATCACAATCTTCATGTGTTGAGCAATACGGATGAGTCTGAAGTGCGAAACCTTTTCGGCTAATATAACTTTTGCACTACATTCTGCCAGCAAACAATACAATACGATGCATGCAACGCCGATTGCTACACCAATCCAACACTTAACTGAAAATAACTCAGGATCTGATCGAAATAAAGCCAAGAAATTATGCAATGTGAACTGACAACTTTGAATGTTGATGTAGATGCGGTACATCACACGACGCGCCCAAACTCTACCATTTTGGAATAACAGAAATTTCAAATTTCTTCGTTGTGTGTCAAGAACAATCGAGCACATGTGAAATCAATTTGAAAGTGCAATCTTCTTAGAATTTTTCCTCGCTTTTTAAGCTATGCTCCATAAAACTTGAGAGTTTATCGGAAAAGTAATTTTAAAACTGAATTTTTCTCCTTTTGTTATTGATATTGATGAGTTCTTTTACTCTCACCTCTGCTTTTCATGCTGAAATTCATCTAGTTAAATATTCGATTGTGAAAATCAGTTTTTCGAGGTGTGTAACTTTCACAGTGGCAAAAGAAAAGGCTGTATTAAGACATCGCTAAAATTCACTGTCAGTCCTCAGGATAACCGGTCATATCGCTGTCAATAAATCTTGATTTTTTAAGAATTGATCCCTATCAGCTGTCAATTAGCGTCGATGAGAATAAGACGAAGAAAACTTCATTGCTTTTAATCTTCTATTATTATGAACTTCAAGAGTTTTGGTCAATGTAATTCTTGTATTTCAATACTCATACGCCGTCTTTTTATACGATTTACTAGGAATTGAATTCGGATAGTTTTTCAAATTAGAGTCCAAGAATCCACGAATGCAGTCACTTCACAACGATTTACAACTCTGAAAAAGAAAACTTCAGAATTTCTCGTTCACGAAATTAACAATAATTAGTAAATTTCTGTGGTAAATCATATTTTAGATGAGATATGTTCGTTTTTTACGAAAAGTAAGGATGCGGATGTTTAATTATTGCAGAAGATTCAGTCCACTAGCCTATCGCTTTTTACATTTGACATAAAATGAACTTATTTACTGCGATAGCAATTTGATTTCGATCATGAAGTTTTGCCCTATACTGAAGCCTCAAAAGTGAAACATTATATCAAGGTTTTCAAGAACGTAAATATTTGTCTAAGAATATTCAAAAAATATTTTTGAGTTAGAATTAGTGGCGGCACTTTATCTTTACTTTACCAAATAAAGTCAAGAAAGCTAACTTCACTTTATGAGTACAGTTGAGTAATTTAACTCTACTCTGTCCGATGAAGTACAGCTGAAACATATCATATTTTTTGTGTAAATAAGGAAAATATTGTTTTTTAACTTAACTTTATTGAATAAAGTAAAGTGATTTACTTTACTTAAGTAATGCTACGATTGTTACATCGATAGATTATTTTAAATTCAAAAGATTCAGTAACAATGAACTGATTTTTTCTGTCTTAACCTATTAATGAAATCCCACTGAATTCTATATGTCAGTTACGGTTTTAAGATTCTTACCTTTTTTGAAGTTTCTCTCTCTGCTAAATCTGCCTACTTGCTTCAATTAAAAAAACATAGATAACGTTTTTGGGTAAAATTCCGTTGTTATCGTTGAATTTCACTTTCTCATCGAGATGTAAAACTTTCATTAAATGTGTAATCAACGAATAAACATCACGAAAAGTTGATTAGGCATTAAGAAAACTGGCTGGCATCTGCAAATTCAGAATTTTTCGCCTCGGAATCCAACAGAAACTTTTCAAAACATTACTTTATCCATCGTTGATAAAATTGAAGAACTTGATGAATCTTTCAGATCATGGTTCCACGACACGACAGCAGTATATAAACAGTTGTTCATTTAAGGTTTTGCCCAGTTCTAGCATCCTATGGCTGTGACAATATTTAATTATCGAAGTACCTTACGAACGAAATCTGATGACAAAAGATTTATATTTCTACTGATTTTTTGTTTTTGGCAGTGTTGTTATTCTGTTGCAGACTAATGTACTTTTTATGTTGGTCAGATATCAAACGCATTACGTATTTTGAATAAGAATAAATGTAAATAATGAATTTCCAACAAATCTTACGGTGGTTGCGATAAAAACGACTGGGGAATTATATTCCCTATAAGCTCATAGTCGCAAACTTTTGCAAGACTCTTCAAATTTCTTAACCATGAAACATGAAATACGATAGACTAAAATCAGAAGCGTTTCTGTTAGAAACTGCAACAAGCAAATAATCTCAAATTTTGAAGTGTTCATTGAAGTGAAGTAATAGGCCATTTCCAAAAAAAGAACTAAGATATAGCTGATTTATAATCAATTCAATGATCTGATGTACTAATGGACAGCTCAAAAATTCCAATCCACTCCAATAGTTCTATATAGTGTGAACTTTTAATACATCTCAATATCTCTGTTGGGAAATGTGTATTCAGTTTCAAAATTCTGAACTTGTGGTACTGCTCCATTAGACCAGTCCAATGGTTATTTATGAATCTTATTACTACTATAGGCATGATGTAAATATGGAAGTCAGTGAGAAATAAATCGAATAATTAGACTCTTGTACGACTTGTTGGTCTAAAATTAATCAAAGAAAACATCATGTGGCTGTCATGAGATGGATTGATAATGAAATCTAGTTTTTAGATAGTTTTAAACGCATCGGTAAGTTGTATTTATCTGACATCATTTTAACAATGCATTCTATTCGTAGTTGTTCTTCAATAGAGGAAATATTATTAGAATGTTTGATCACCGACACTATCTAGCTTATCGCAGCGTGTTCAGTATTCATAGTTTCATTGAACACTCGATAATTGTCTCATTATCTTATAACTCATAAAACAAGTAAAAACTTTCTCCACGATAATCATGAGTAAAATGAAACCAGCATCCGCATTCTGTCCGATAAAAATAATATGTTATCATAAACGTTTCTCGACGACTTTCTAAGGCAGTATCTATTGATGAAGGTCCTCACATTATTTCTGAGAATTCTCTACTTTTCTGTTTTTCGAAACATTATTTACGGTTATTGTTTTATCCTTTGAAATCGATTATCGGAAATAAACTGAATTTCAACGGTTTATTCTTATTACCAAGGATGAACGAACCATTTTTCAATAAGAACTCATTAAAAAAACAAGTCAACTATACGAAATGTATAGAGACTCATCGCACAAATGTCTCTGATCTATTTCACTAAAATCCACGAAAGCTTTTTCAAAAGGGAAATATTTAATATCTTGATAGATCATATCATGATTTTTCTTATTTTCCTACCAGGAAGTACAAGAATATAGGTCTCTTAAGAAGACAAATCGTTGAAAACGCTCAAATTTACACGTTGAGCTCATTGATTTTGTATTCGTATGTAGTAATTTTAATGAATTCTATTCAGAATTATAGAAAAATGAATGTTCTAATTTATCAAAGAATGTTAATCTAATTTGTATGTTGCATCGCTAGATTCTCTGAATATGTTTCGAAGAAAATACTGTCGAATTCTGTAAATATGATCCTGTTGTGAAAATGAATTAGACAAAATCAGAGCATTGCATTGAATCGCATTTCGGAGACTTCCCATGTAGTGAAAACCGCGCAAAAACCGTCGGTTAACCGGCGGTATACCGATCGTATAACTGAGGAGTTTACCGGCGGATAACCGGCGGTTTTTTCATGAATTTATATGAAACTTTTATCGGTTGCCTTTTGTAGTTCTGATTTAATTTACAAGTTTGTGCATTATTTTATAAATTTATTTGTATTTTATATAAAAAAACATACAAAAAAATGACGAATGATGTCACACGACTTGAAAAAAACCGAATTTCATACATGACACAGAAAAAAAGATAAAAAATAAAATTGGAGCCAACACAAACTAAAATAAATAAAAAGAATAAAAATAAAACAAGCTATTTTTTAGTTTTACTTAAATAATTCATTTTTTTCGCATGTGCATGAATCCATATATCTGAAAAGAAAAAACAAATAGAAAAACTGTCTCATTATATTTAATCTATGAAAAATAATGAGCAAGTGCATTTATACCACACTACTCAGTTTTACTACTACATCGCAGTATTAGCACTTAAAATTAAAATAACTGAATGGAAATTTTCTAACCGTTAGATTTCTAACGGTTTAGACTATGAATCATCCCAGGATCAGCTAATAAAAAAATTTCACAGCGCCACCTATCAAAAATGATGTATTAAGTGATTTTCAGTGCTACTGACACTCTCATGGCTTATTTTAACAATATAATTATGTGATAAACAATGACAACAATATTTTGAATTAATTACTGCGTAAACCGCTAATTACCATTAGAACCGAACGGTTATATTGAAACCATCGAAATCCGTCGGTAAACCGCGGTTAACCGGCGGTATTATTGAAACCGCCGAAAACCGGCGGTATCTATATGAAAGTGAGGACATGGGTTCTTCTCACAACCCCTTCCCCGTATTGATCGTTTTGGTGATGGAAAAGAAGAACCAACGATTACAGATTGTGTATCGATTGCAATCGCAATGAAGGTTAACTAATATTAGTGCAAAAGAAGATTTTGAGTATTCTATGATCTATTTACAACAATGTCGTGATGACAATTGCTAACATATTTTCATGAAAATATTCGAACGTGACTGAAATTTTCAAGAACCTTTGAGAAGAACTCCTTGATTCCAATGTAAATCTCCTGGTTCATGCCGTCATTTTTCATATTGGAAATATTTTAATATGATTTTGAGAATTCTCGCAATATCTCCTTTTCCTAAATCAGTTATAACTCAAGTTTTCTTTAAATAGATTATTCGTTTATTAAAATTTTTCATACTTGCCTTTCGATAAAATCTGATAATTTCTGTTGTTTTCCTTGAATTAACATGGCTCATTTCGAGAAAGCCTGTTAATACTTATGTTTTGTCGAATAACTACTTTTAAAGAAGGTTTCATTCTTATTCAGGTTTAATTTTAGTAAGGAAATACATCGTTGCGATAGTCTCAAAGTTCAAGTGAAATAAAAAAACATAAAATGAATTTCAATTAATTCATCTCCACCGAAAACTTGAGAGGAGCAATATATTTTATGATATGCATAATGATAAACAAAAAATCACTCGACTAAAATGAACTTCAGATATTTATTAGCCGAGAATTTAGCCAAACGGGAAACCAACTTTTGTGGATCGTTGACAGTGAAATTCTCATTGGAAACAAAATGGTTCTTTATTTCATAAGCGTTGATAAACGAAGTCAGATCTCCGCAGTTTGTTTGACTGAAAATTAATTCAATAAATGGTCATGTTGTCACATGTGCTTGGCCTTATCATGCTCTCAACGAATGAGTCAATATTGACAAAGTTGAATATTCACAAGATTAAAGAACTGGTTATTGACAATCTTTTTGTTTTGTCCCCATTTTTGTCCTTGACTGAATAAGCAAAAAAATACTTCAATGGGGAATGGCAATACGTTGAACAAATAACAAGAGTTATCTTCCATTCTTCATTATCTTGACAAAAATTCACATCAGTTAGAAACAATCACGAGTTTATGTATGTAGCGTACTTTTTCACGAAATTTATTTTTCGTCATTATTTAACGATTCTATTCTGTTTATTAATGTGTGCTGCTTGAATTGAAACTTTTATAAGACAAACTAAACAATTGAATTTCTTTATACCTAATTGGAAGATTTTGTTTTTCAATACTTTATGGTGCTATATACCGAGATTTAATTAGTCAAGGTTGTGTTTGCTCGTCTTGATTACAAAATACTAATGTTTTATTCTGATTTTTCTCGATAAATAATATCACGAGCAGAGAAAATATGCCATCTGGTTGAAAAACAATAGAAATTTTAAAAAAGGCTTGATTCCTTCAGCATTGTACCTATTACTTGGAAACCTGTTTTGATCGGTTTGACTTCATCGGAGTGCTTTAAAAGATCGTTCTTTTTCTCGTTTTCCCTTGGTACATAATATATCAACCGGTATTCGTTTTGTTGTAGGGGGAACAACAGAGTTACAAGGCAGCTTTTTTCGTCATTCTGCATGATTTGACGATAAAAGGTGAACTTCAGTATCAGTACGCTTGTTTTTGTTGTTGGTTGATAACAGTTAAGCACAAGTTGTTGAGAAATCATGATGAATGGATGTTTCAATAGAGTAAGTTTCTTCATACAAAGTCATATGGCAAGTTAGATTAGACCCACGTCGTGAAAACCAACGGGCATTTCAAAGAATTTCTTAACGACGGATTTACGTCAACAGAGAAGTATCTGTTTGTATAAATTTATGCGAAAAACTTTATTCGCATATAAAAATATTTCGTGCTAAAAGCGCGTGTCTGACGATACTCTAATATAGTGTTTCTTCCGACACTGTTTCTTCTGTCTACCAGTTATATATAATTGAGTATTTTTGAGAATTCTGTTAATACCTGTACTAGTTCTATATGTGATGATAGCAAATTTCTTGTCATCTTATTCTTTTCCCTTATTCAGTTTCTATTGAATTTTCTTCAATATAACTCTCGGTTTCTTATCATATTTCTTCTTTCATTCAGTACCTTAAATTTTTGAATTTTTCATAATATATTTCGTTTAGCCTTTCAAATATCTTTTCCAATGGATGACGACGATTGAGAATGATAGTTTCTCCGATACTAACATCCCTAAGGAGTAATTAGCCAATAATTCAAGAAAAAAACTAAATTTATACCAAATCAAATGAAATGCTTCTAGTCAAAACATATTCAATCTCAAAGTAAAAAATTGATATTTTCGTCAACATTCTTCGCTAGACTAATAATCAACGTAAACGCACATAAACGAATGTGCCCGTTAGCATTTACACCAACGTAATCATAAATACGGAAAGTGACTAACGAATAGTTTCTGATTGAATAATATTCGTCTATTTCAAAACTAGAGAAAATTCTATTCAAGAATAAAGCATCTAGAACATTCACTGAATATATGAAGGCTAATTTTGTTCATAAAAGTGATAAAAATTTGACTTAATTGCTGCAAACAAAAACGAAATTCTAAGGAAGTTTCTAAATATTAGAATGCAGAAATCTACGTTTCGTGTAGAATAGCTTTTTTAAAACTATATCGACTTACTAAGTAAATGCTCCACTTGCGTATGAGACAATCGATACTCTTTATCATTAATCTATATGATGTCATCTCTGTTTCGCATTACTTTGAAAACCGTTAAATCGGATAGAGCCTTTCACGCTAGAAGACTCATTGTACTGTTTAAATATCTAACGACACAAAGAACAAAGTTGCGGAAAACAACTTTTGTTTGCCATCGTTTTCTATTCAAATGGGAGTCGTATCTGTTGAAGTGAGCTCGATAAAATACACTTTGCAAGTCATATCAGTCTAATGCACAGTAATTTTAGCATCGTAAAACCCTCACCAAGAGAAAACTATGTTGAAGCTATCGTTGAAAAGTAAATTGAAGAGAATTATTTACCCGATAGCTATTGCGATACAGAAATTCCTTCAAGTGGTATTCTATTTCAATATTCACAGAAAACCGCGTATTATTTACCACGTTCTGGTCAAAACACCATTTTCTATTATTTTAGTTGCGATTCTGGAATAATACTGTCCATTCGAAAAAGGACAAAGTTCCTGTTGCACCAGACAACAACAGCGAGGTGAGGGATATTTTACGAAAAAACTCGATCGGTACTTTCTTTTCTTACTAGGAAGAAAATAATCATCAATGGGATCGACCAATTGAATTTGTATTGTCCCTCATTTCGAACTCTGTTGGTCTTGGCAACGTATGGCGTTTCCCCTATCTAGCAGCAAAAAATGGCGGTGGTCTGTTTTTGAACTGTTTGCTATCGTTTATTTAGTTTTCAAAAATTTCTAGGTGCTTTTCTTATTCCATACTTTATTCTTTACTTTCTTATCGGCGCTCCGCTCTACTATCTCGAACTGGCTCTCGGTCAATTTACAAGCCGAGGTCCAGCTTCAGGTTTTGTTCTCGCTAAGGGATGGCAAGGTGGGTATTTCGAATAATTACTCCTTTACGACTAACACTCTATCTTCAGGTGTTGGCTTTGCTATGATTATCAATAGCATATTGGGCACTCTGTACTACAATGTCATCATCGCTTGGGCTCTCTTTTATTTTATTCTCTCGTTTCGTAAAAAACTTTTATGGGCTGATTGTGGTTATTGGTGGAATACAGAGCGATGCTTCGTTCCCGGTTCTCAAGTAACTACAGTAGCAAGTAATGCAACATTCAATTGCTCAGAATTGTATAGCAATTTATCTCAAGTTGGATGCGAACAAACAAATTCAACAGGGAGAGTAACAGCAGCGGAAGAATTCTATTAGTAAGTTTCTAAAGTTAGAAGTCATACATGTAGAATCTACCTCATATTCCCTGTGACAACCCCAAGTCCAATAGAATACTTTTCGACTATATTTTCAGTAACATAGAAATAAAATGCTTTTATTGTCATTTCTAGTCGCCTTCTTTTGAACAAAAGTTCAAGTTTTGACGATTTCGGCGTTCCAGGTACGTACATGTCTCTATTATTGCTTGGATCTTGGGTTATCATTGGTCTGTGTATATTTCGTGGTGTTCAATCATCGGGAAAAGTAAATCACGTTCTATTTTCATTACACTCTAATTAAGTACCCTTTTAGGTTGCATATTTCACAGCTATCTTTCCGTATGTTGTTCTTCTTGTACTTATCATCTTTACTGCAACGCTCGATGGGGCTGGCGACGGTGTACGATTCTATATAGTACCTCGATGGCATCTTATTGGTGATTTCAAGGTAAATGATATTGTTTGAAACTATACACATATTGCGATAAAACTTGTTAAGAAATGCAAACATTTGTTTTCAAAACATTATCTGTATGGTTTGCTTAATTTTAGATATGGCAAGCAGCGGCTTCCCAAGTCTTTTTTTCTCTGAGTATTAGCTTTGGTTCGCTTATCGCCTATTCCGCGGCCAGTGACTTCCATAATAAATTTTTTCAGTAAGTGAAATTTCTCACTTTTTGTTTGCATAACAATTTATTCTGATCAAAATAATAGACAAATGTGTATTGTGGTTTGCTGTGATTGTTTCACTGGTGTCTTTGCCGGTTTTGCAGTTTTTGCTACTGTCGGATTTCTTGCTAAATCATTAGGTGCATCAGTAGAAACATTTGCTGAATCATCCGGTCCTGGTTTAGCATTTATCACGTATCCAGAAGCACTGTCGAAAATGCCAGCCAGTCCTTTTTTTTCTATCATCTTCTTTTTGATGCTTCTTGCTCTCGGGTTGGGCTCACAGGCAAGTTAATACGGCAATGTTTCTGATTAACCTGTTTCTGTCTCTTTAGTTTGCCTCTACCGATGTACCAATCACTGCTCTCATGGAATTTTTCCCCAAATATGCAAAACGGCGAAGTCTTCTCGTCGCAATAACTTGTACGATTTTCTTTCTCCTTAGTATACCCTTCGCTTGTCCCGTAAGTAGAATTCATGATCGATGATATCAAAAGAAGGACACGCTCATTCTTGTTTTTAGGGTGGAATCTATCTATTTGAACTCTTCCAAGAATATACTGCAAATATATCGCTGGTATTTATTGGATTTTTTGAAGTTGTTACTGTTGCCTATATTTATGGTTTGTTTTGCTCCAAGAGAAACGTTATCCTGTTCAGTAAAATTAAATTCATTTTAGGGTTCAATCGATTCATGAACGACGTTAAAATGATGTTAGGCAAGCGAGCGGCCCAATACTATCTCTTCGCAACATGGTGTATTTCAGCACCGTTGCTCACACTTGTAAGTAGATATATACTATTGGTATCAACGAGCAACTTTTTCACAATATTCCTTGACATGGAACTGTACACATATCGAACTTCTACGTAAAGCATAGTGAAAGTTGTAATTTTAAACAGGAATACAATACGAGTTTTGATCCTGAGGAAGATGAGTTTTTGTTCATTTAATCGAATTAAATTAGTTATCCTACTCTATTGCTGAACACAAGTGATACTTTTCTCTACAGCGTTGGATATTTTTATTTTCAACTGAGCGTCTTTATTTTCAGTATTAGTAATAGTGAGTGTCTGATTCATGAATCTTATTTAATGAATGGAGACGCTTTTTGTTACTGTAGTATGAAATGTCTAACCTATATTCGATGAGCTTGATGAGCATTTTTCTCTAACGGAAATTTAATTTAATACATTTAGCTTTTTTTGTCGTCAGGATACATCAGTACAAATATTTTCCAGATTATTTATACAACTAAGTCCGAATCTTGAATATATGACGGCAAATATCAAACCTATTCAAGTTTTGTGGCACCTCTACAGGCTCATCATCTCATCTAGAAGCGTAAAAGACGACATGGTTCAGAAATAAAAATAATGATACAACAGCAAAAATAAAGAGGAAGAGACAATTTCACTATTGATCATTACAAATGCTAGATATCACAACTAGATAACGTGACACATATGCAAACATCTGATTACTATAGAATGGGGAATTCATATCCGATGAGACGCCATCCGTTATGGTACATTTTAAGATTGATCATGCTTCTTTCATTCGTTTCACCTGTAAAATATTATCCAAGTTTTGGACTATGATGAAATCTGATGGAAAGTATCGAAACTACGGACGTTTTGGTAGGATGTGGAATATAACTGTGTCTCATAAGATATGAACACAAAAACATTATGAATTCGATGATTTCTCTATTGAAATAATCCTCAGACACATTTTAGAAAAGGTCTATACACTCTAAGACTTAGTAATGAGACCATGAGTTCAAATTTAATTTTGAACTAAACTTTTAATTTTTACGTCATTTTAGACTGATGCTAATCAATATCAACATAGTTTGATTTATCTTTCACTATCATCTAATAAACTGTGAGCAGCTTCCACGAGATAAACGGAGACATCATTATTGCGATACCATATGTTTGTTTTCTCAAAAATCGAAAATTTGATGCGAATATCTCAGAAAATACTCAAGCATCTTTATGAACTTTCATGAGAACTTTGTAAAAATTCTTACGATACTCGCTTCCGATCGTCGAATCCCAAATATCAGTTCCCATATATGAAAGAATATAGAACAACGCTTTTTCAGTTAGGATTTGTCAGCCGATTAAGGAGCTCGCAGTCAATTATCTTCTGAAAAACGATGAACATATCGTTGATTAATGTGATTCAGGGAAATTTAAAACTGATGCTTGTGATTATCTATATATTTCAATCGAATTCATTCTAAAAGTTATTCTAAGAAACTGCATTTCATCGTCTTTGATTTAATTAGTGATGCCTGTCTGTTTTTTATTGAGATCCTCACAGTTTCGAACATTATCGGATCTGCACCATTGACACTCGAGGCTGCCGGTGGATTCCCAGCATATGAATTTCCAAGATGGAGTATCATCTTGGGTTGGTTTATTTTTGTTACCTGTATTATTCCAGTTCCACTCGTCTTTGGGATAAGCTATGTTCGAGAATATCGAAGGATTGCTGGTGAACGATTAGTAAGTAAAATTCTTCCTTTCAACATGTGTATTATTCGAAATTGATTGAAGGCGAACAAGAGCCGTGGTGACGGCGACGGCCATCACAATCAGCCTTCGGGTGATGCCTTGGAAGAGCCTCTTTATTTGGCAGCTCTCAGAGCAAACAATTCACCTGCAGACACGTGGGGACCTAGAAAAAGGGTTAATCAGTACGGTTTATACGCGCATCTAGCTGTAAAATCAAAACAAGTCGAAGCCCCTTCGAATCCACAGACTTCTAAACGATCATCAAAAGTGAAGGAGAAAAAAAATCATGATAATGGTACTCAAAATCCATCTTTCGATCCAAATGAAATAATAGATAATGGTGACGAAGACACTTCGTACTCAAAGTTTTAATCAGAAACAATGATCGACTGACACGAAAAAAAAACACTTCGAAGAATTTCATGAACTGTAATTGTTTTCAAACTTACTGTTTAATATTTTTCTTTCTCTACGAGCAGTTTTCTATTCAGTTCGATAGCATTACAGTGTTTGTTTTATTCAGAAACTTTTTGTCAATAAGATATC
This sequence comes from Rotaria macrura, assembly GCA_900239685.1. NCBI lineage: Eukaryota > Metazoa > Rotifera > Eurotatoria > Philodinida > Philodinidae > Rotaria > Rotaria macrura. The sequence goes on from OENT01000876.1 coordinate 12,809, forward strand.
CAAAGTTTCGTTTAAGCCGATCATTTTCAACTACCATTAGCAAGTTGATTCTCAAACTACCGGTTTCTTGAACTTACAACTATCAAATCTCAAATTTTACAAAACAATATTGATATACGGCATGTCCATATGCGAAAAAATTGTTTAATTAGAATAAGTTTCATTCATGTTTACAATTTATAAACATTATTGACAACTTAAAAGTTATCTGCTACTCTACATAATTCAAATAATATGTAGTATGGTCACGATATATACACAATAAGGAATAAGTGAAAATTTCCACGTGAAACAAACACATTGTTAAAGGTTTGTTTCAGTTAATGTTCTCGCCGTTCGGTATGCATCATATTATGGCTGTTTTTCAACTTATTGTAAGCCGCCATAGGTAAGTTTTTGACCGTTCAATGCCTGTGATTAGTCGTTGTCAAAACGAAACAAAACGGTCGTAAAATGAATGGAATGTTATCATACGTTAATTCCGTGTCTGCTGTCTAGGATTTCTGCTGACCTATGCCGTACACGACTTGAGCTACTTCGATTTCACCAGCTGCATCAATAAAAATAAAAGTTTAAAATCAATTGTTACAAGTGCAGCTTGACACGCTGCGGATACTTTCTCGTGCATGACGAGTCGATGAAGCAAACAAAAAATGGAGCAAAGAGAAATTATCCACGGAAAGAATTTCTTTTCTGAGTCATAATTTTTATGGTAGCATAAGTATTTATGATGACACGGCAGTAAAATACTTTTTTTTTTAACATCAGCATTATGCGTTCGTGGTGCTGCAGGCGTTATGTAATATCACCGTACGAGTTTGGGTAGGTTCTTTTCAAATGAGATTGAAAACCGTAATGGTTTTACAGAGTTCGACTGATCATACGGGACACATTCAAAGGCTAGAGAAATCTCATGAATTCATAATCACAATTCTAGTTTAGTACAATGATGACACAGATGTTCAAAAGATTTTTTAAAGCACTATCGCGAAAGCGGTACATGTCTTCGTACTTCATTCAATCACGACATTCGTATACGGTAGAATGTAATTAGTATGGTGGCATTTTAACCCTCTCTCTCTCTCCAAGAATCATCTTACACAAGCTGTTGGGAGTCAGATATGATGGATATGTATGATAATATAAGGACAAAATGTGAAAGATAAAAAGATTTCGAAGTCATACATGTATCGAAATCAGAAGATTAACCCATTTCTAGCTACTAGGTTTGAATAACCATCGTATCGCGCAATAGTATCAAATAATAATAGCTCTAAGAAGTATAAGAGCATACGATCGAGGCGACGCTTGAGGATTTGATCAAAACAAAATATATTCATCAAGTTTGTTCAGTTGAAGTGTACACTAGATGAAAACCAACGTATATACTCGTTACTTCTTCTAACAAAGACAATCGATTTTTGCACGCCAAGCATAAGTTGAAACGTGTAGTTTTTCGGTGAATATCTGAAAGGCACTTGATTGTTTGCATTTAAGTAGTCTGTAAATTTTTCATACACATGAACAATTAATAGTCGAACATGTTCATTGTATATATCTTCATGTTCTAATCTGAAATAATAACAATAACTTCGCACAGCTAATCCAGTATTCTACTGTCGACGATTTTAAACATTTGTAATCTGTTTGTATGAGCCACTGCACATAATCAATGTACAAAAAATTCTTTAAAACTCATTGAACATATTCTTCCGGTATTATTCCTAACTGAGATGAGGTTGTTGCGAAAATTTGATACTACGAATGCGTCAATGTAACAGACTATCAATATACGTAAGATTGACGAAATTCAATGAACCAATGGTCATATGAAAACTCGAAGTTTTCAGTCTCAACGGATTCTTCCATTTCGTGACATGAAGTCTAAGTTTACAAGTATCTTAGTCACTACTAAGTTCTTTGATGATCTCAGATACTTGTTTCTTTACAAAACTTAATTGCTGTTAAATAATACAATCAAGTAGTAATGGTAAAATCTTTTGTTTCTAGTCAACCTGTGACTTGAAATGAATTCCTCCACATGACATTTTACTATCTTTTGGTTTATTTACAGCTTTTCTAGAAAAGGAACTGTTAATTATGATATTATATTACAATACTTATTTTGAACTCATTTTTTTTGAGCTCATATATATATATTTCCGGAGAAAATAATGACAATAAATTTTCATTTCAATTTGTTGCAGCTCTTCTCCCCATTTCATTATGGACCTCAGTAAGCAGTATTATACGTGGTTAGCTATTCTAGGTTATAATTATATATAGATTGTACGAGTTACACATTTTATCATCATCTGACCTACGCTGACCAGTTTCATTTGAATCAATGTATGATCTTCAGAAAGTTTCCTACCCAGGTCGATCAAAACGGTATCGTTTACGATCCGAATACGCACGGAAAATGTTGTTAAAACGCAGTATTTACGGTAAGAAACGGGATCAATACGGTTCACTTTCGGGCCGTAACAGACCGTATTATCTGGCGCAGAAATACGCACCGTTTTGCATCCGTCTCGTAAGCAGACCGTATATTGATAAAAAACGATGCGTTACAGGGTGCCCATTAACGGACCGTTTTTGCAACGATAAATTATTCGAAATTAGCAATTACGGAGGTCAAGCGTTACGGCCGTCCTGTATCCGCAGAAAAAGTTTTGCGACAAAGACGCGACTTTCAAAAGGCATAGTATTTTAAAGCGAAGGAATAAGGCTAATAACAATACCCAGCCCGTTTTTTATCACTAACTTCACTCAGGTGTAGCGAAGCCTACCTGGGTTTTCTTTCAAAGATCAGTTGGGATACCCTTCAGGGGTACTCTAGTGTGCAGTAATATAGTTCCATCAATTTAAATTCCCGATGAAGAGACNAAGTTACATTGAAAGTTAACAAAAATTTAGCATAGAAACTACAGCATGGTATCCTCTCTGTCTTTACACATTCCTGCACAGCTAAACTAAATATCACATAGAATGTGTAAGGACAACATAGAACGATTACGGCCCGTAAACCGAATGATTACACGCCGCTTTCTTAGTAGTCTGAAGAACCCTCTTAATTAGCTCTTTGGTGCTTTGGTATCCCCAGTCGCTTGCGTTATTCATTCCCTTATGCGAGAAAGTACATTAATACTTTGGAGATATTTTTGGCGAAAAGGTCAGAAAAAAGACCGTATGCGGTCTGGTTTACGTAACGTTCAGCGCTCTTCGGTAACTGCTCCGTAAGCGTTCCGTAACTTATACGTTAGTATTCCGTAAACCGATGCTCGTAATCGAAATTCTACGGAATGCCGTAAACATGCCGTTTGGTATTCGTTCACCGTCGTATACGGACCGTTCTGTACGACCTGGGTAGTTAAATTCTAATGTGGCTGAAATATAGAGCTCATATATTATTTAAAAGTTTACTTCAACACATAATGATGGATTGCCAGCGAATTTTGTAGTTTCTGTGGCGATGGTCTGAACAGAAATATTTGTTTCCGTTTTTTCGAAGGATTTTATTTTTCGGCTTTACCAAACCTAATTTCATTTAATTGTTCAGTTTCATAATTGTTTTCACTTTATCTATTTTATTATTATGACACCTATTGAATGAGTAGATAAATAAGGGTAGTTACAGTCAACTCTCTCTTGAAAGGATCATAATAGACAGGAGTCAAATTGAAAACAATTATTAACATTTGTAACCGAGCGTTCTTCTTTAAAAAACCTAGCCACGATTGTCTAGAAAGCTTTATTTTATCGTAAATCAACCTAAAATGAATTCAAAAGTCAATATTGTGTCTGATGACAGTACTCTCGCTTTTAATTTCTTTAAATTCATGTAAGTTTAAACTGAACTTTTTCTGTTATTTGTTCCATCGTCTCTGCGTAACTTTTATGCAACGAGAAGGTATAAATTTATTGAATAGTTTTTCCTATAAATTAAAAGTAGTACCTAATTAATATGAATAGCCAGCACATTTTTCGACTGTGTAAGTCCTAAGAGTATAGTGTTACTATTAAGAGCTTTTAAATTTTCACCCAGTGCAGTGATTCAAGAGTCTTTGTTAATTAATAGCACCATTATCTTGTTGATCGAGCTCAATCAGGTTGAACGGCCATAGGCGAACCTAACGTGAGTAAATTCGTCGGCAACTAGTCAAAACATCTTCACAATAACAATTTGAAATTGCATATTCATTGTATTTACTCCTGACGTTCTCCTATTCCACTCGATACATATGGTGCTTATTTGATTGCCATTAAAACGTTTCACAACTCTCCATCATGTTAAATTCTGCAATCAGATTTTCGTCACTTACATTTTTAAATGGAGAATATTGTCCATAAACTCCTTCATAAAATCTCATCAGTTATCATGTTATATTGAATCATCAAATCATGATGATTTAACTAATGCTTTCGTATAAGTTTATTTTATCATGTCGTACACATGTTAGTTCATAGCTGATGATCTATTTTTCAAGACAAAGATAGGTGTTGGTAGTGGCGTAACTATAAGGGGTGGGCTAGCCCTGACACCGATATATCTTGCCAGGGCACCGGTCAAAAGAAACCATTAATAAGCACTATTAGAATGTTTGTAGTTTATTGTTGTATATGAGATGCGATAGCTCTGACAAAAACAATTAGTAAGTGACATCAATCGAATAAACTCTAGGAATTAATTAAAGAGCAATAGCAGTTACTTGTTTATTTTTAATTTTCGTATATACGTATATATTGGATAAAAAAATAATTAATTGATTACTTTATAAGTAGTGCATGATTTTATCTAGCAAAATCACTCGATTTTGGTACAGCTCATAGCTTGATTAGTGCTTTTATTGATCAAATCATTGAATTTCCTGGTAAAAATAATATTGATTTGAACAATAAAATGAAAGAAAGAAGAACAAGAAAAAGTTCTACTAGATTTAAAAATTGTTTAATTACGTGTACAATTAGACAACGTGAAGAAATCGATAATTAAAATAAATATAGAGTACTTGTTTTCTATCCAGTAATTGATTCTATTCCAATCGAAATCAATGATCGTTTTTCAAAAACAAGCATGGCTATTCTGCACGGTGTTTCATCACGACCACCTGATAGTTCAACTTTTTTAGAAATGGTGCAATGTTAAAATCAGATATTCTCAATCATTAAATAATGAAACTCAAGTACTAAAGCCAATGTTAAAACAATAAAAATCAAAAAATATGATCGATTTGTATTTTGAACTTTTACCATTTGAACAAGCGTTTTCAAATACTTTTTCACTTCTTACCGGTGCAATGACAATTCCAGTATCATCTACCACAACAGAAAAGACTTTTAGTAAGATGAAGCTCATTAAAACTGTTGCACGTAATAGTATGTTCGATAACAGGCTTAATGATTCATCATTACTAACAATTGAACGAGAGCTCTGCGTTGATTTTGAAAAGAGTATTGATGCTGTTGTTATTCAACATAAGAGCAGCAGAATAATGCTGAAGTAGCTTTTCTTGGTTTCATGTTATCATGACTTTTCTTTTTGATGTTTAGTTTGACTTAATAAAATAGCAGATACATTGTTTTTGTCTCTCTCTCTCTCTAGTTGAACGAAAATTGGGAGATTCAGTTGAGCTTTGGGAAAAATTAACCACTGTGAATAATTTCTTTTAAAGCTTGTAAGGCACCACCAGGGCATCCACAATTTTCTGGTTGCGTCACTAGGTGTTGGAAAATGACTTTCGATTAGGTTGCTGAATAAGGTTCATTCCTCACTAATATATCCTTCATGTCGATAATGTGATAGATATTTTGCAGGCTTCCTAGACTTATCACGTAGGAGTTTAGATACGGCTTTCCAACCAGCATGTTAACTTATGAAAGATATTGTCGTGATGGATATGTCATCAACTTCTTAAAAAACACAGACATGGACACGTTGATGTTTGCATGGAAAATTTACAGAATTTCGAAAAAAGATGCCACGAAACAATCTGGTGTAATCAAGAAAGAAACGTGGTAATTTAAAAATTGTAAGTACATACAAAAACTCCGAGTATGAAGTCTTATGTTTTTCCAGTTACATAATAAGTACTTTCTCCTATAAGTACGGTTACGCATGAAAGAAAGAATTCTTTAATCGGAAGTAAATATGTTGAACATAATCATCGAAGATAAAAGTTTCATTTATCATTACGAAATAAAATTAAAACAAGTACCAGTGTTTTTATATCGTTTGATGGGTAATAGACTGTTTTTTATTCATCACTTACCTTCTTTCAAATCAATCTAAGCTACTTATTATCATGCGGCATCTAGAAAGAAGCTCAGTGAAAAGTGCTACAGAAAAAGAGTACCATCAATAAAAAACTGGTACCAAGCTGCATCACAAGTATACATGATGAGTTGAGGATGATATTTTTTTAACAATCTTCAGAAAAAAACAACTCAAAGTCATGGCTGTCGAATATATCCACCTGAATGCGCTGCCTGCTATGTATAGACTGCTGGTTATTTACTTGCTTGAAATGTAAATTTAATTTATATGCAACAGTCACAAATTTAGCTAAATAATTAAGCAAGAAATTCTATCGCATACTTACTCTGGAATACCAGAACAAATTTCAGAAAAAGATTCGAATACTTTATGTAAATAGAGTGTGACAATATTTAGTCTTAGAAATAAATATTAGTAAATGCGCTGGGTATTTGACAATAATTAATACATAGTTAAACGAAAAAGAGCTTGATTGAGAGTTTTTACTTGTGTGAACGACCACTCGAATGTCATTAATAAAGTTTTTGTACTTGGCCAAAATGACTTTTATACAACTGGATTCGATCATGACTAGGAGACGACAATTGCTGTTCAATGTTGAAAGCTTGTCTATAAGCTGCGAATGCTGACTTATATTCTCCTAGGTTTTGATGCATTTGACCAATGCTATCATATGTAGCTGCTCTAATAGCTTGTTTTCGATTAGAAGATCTTTCCAGATATTTTAAACTCTTTTGGTAGAATTGCAAAGCTTCGCGATAATCTCCTTGTTTCTTGTAAATATCAGCGATGTTATAATAATTGGTAGCCAACTCTGCCGAATTCACTGGAGTACATTTTATCAGAGCATCATGTACCTTTTGATAGTATGACATGGCTTCTTCATAGTTTCCCATCTTTTCATGTACTTTCCCAAGATTTCGAAAGCTTTTAACGGTTTCTGCTTCGTCACAAAACAGACGATATCGTCGGATATTGTACGCTTTTCGAAAAATTTTCAATGCCGTAGGATATTGTTTCATAATGTAATTTATCTCAGCAATATTTTCGTAGGCCAAGGCTAAATTTAAATATTTAAATGGAGTAGATTTTTTGTGAATGTACAGTTTTTCGTTGTAGAACTTCAACGATTCAGTATAATTTCCCATGTGTTTCAGTACTTCAGCCAAGTAGCCATAGGTAGTGACCAAATCGGAATGATTTAGTGGGTAAGATTTTGTTTGTATTTCCCATGCTTTTTGGTGAAATTCAAATGCTTCTGAGTATTGCTGCTGGCAAAGATATATTGATCCGATGTCATTGTATAGTTTAGCAAAGTTTAGACTAGTCGAGTTCGGTAAGGATTGGTAGATGTTCAAAGCCTTTTTATACAAAGTAAGTGCTTCTTCATGCTTAGATTTGCGTTGTTTAACTGATCCCATTAAATGATAACGACGAGCAGACCCTTCGGCACTATCCTTGGATGAATTCTCAATAAGCGATTCGACGAGTTCTTCAGCCTTGTGGAGCTTGTTTATCCTAAGTAGTAGATTACCGAGTCGATCCCATCCCGTTGATCCTTGCGTTGTTTCTCGAATATTATCAGTCATTTGCTTTAGGTCGATGTCTTCATTACTGGTCATTGAAAGCTCAATCTGCCATAGCTCATTTTCGATTCTCTTTATGTCTTCAATTCGAAATACAGTATGCATACTAAATAAACGTTCGCATTCACTTTTAAAATTGCTTTCTCCATCCAACGGTGCAAATAAAGCAACAAACGCTTGAGAAGACGGGTCGATAGTGATATGAAAAATAACTCCGACTAAGTTAGGGTTATTTCGAGCACTTTCAGCATACATAACAGCTACATCTCGATCGGTGCTTGTTGATAAGAATTGGTGAAACGAATAAAGGCCACCTTTTAACGAGAGTAACTGCTGAACATCTCCATAAGATAGTCCTTGACCACGATAGACATTCAGTTTCTTTGATAGTGGTTCGTACAATTGCACAATTCGTTTATGAAGGTCTCTTATAAAGAATCTTGTTTCTATGATGGTATTGATATTCCCTAATCTTAATGCTTCATTTATCATCTCGTAAAGAAAACTACCTTGAGTATACCACCAGATGGGTGAATGTATATCATAATCTTGTTCTAACTCGTCTACGGTCTTCATTTGACCGAATGAACGGATATTAATTTTTCGACAATATTGAATAAAGTCGTTCCATGCTGTATCATCATCATCCATATCAAGAATAGTTTCTTTCAATAATAGTGTGTACATAAACCATGGATCAAGACGATTTAAATTTACGCTCGTAACACTGATTGCAATAGATTCACGACGATACTTTTGTGTTTCTTGTTGTAGATTTTCACAAATATTGTTGACATTAGTAAAAACACCCTTTATCTTGATGAAATCTTGCTTCAACTGTTTATATTGTTGCATTTTGTGGCCTAAGATGAAGATGGATCGGAGTTGAGAAACACTATGAAGATGAAGCACTGTTGACTTGTTCAAATGATCGGATAAAATCAAGAATACAATTTCATCACTTATTTTTTCAAGAAAATTGATGCACTTTTCAGAATTTTGGAACGTATGAATCGTATCAACGACTCGATTGAGATGCCTAATCGAATTTTCATGGTCTAGAGCAGACACAATATCATTTGAGTATAGCCAAACAACCACAAATGGATTGTGAAAATGAACTTGTAATTTCTCTGGTGGCTGTGTTCTATCTAATTGTGTTTCATATCTGTTCCCGAGTGAAAGTGCAGTTGTTTCAGTTCCATTACGTAACGATTGAGAATCGGTGGATCTTTTAGCAAACGGTCGCTTCTCCTTCAAAGGGCTACCATGAATTTGGGGTTGCATTGTTCTAGCTTCCGAAATACTATTGTTCATTGTCGCTAAATTGATGTTTGAGATAGGTAATTGCTTATCTACTGCAAGAATCATTGATGTTGATGTTGCCTTTCGATTGAAGCTCGATGAAAATGCGTGTTTATTTTTGTTAACGAGACTAGGAAATGTAAAGCTTGCACCTGGTTTCCTATGATATGAGCGATTAGCTTCATTGGTTGCCGATTGGATAATTGCTCGTCTCGAAGGTTTTTCTAATAAAGGTAGTTTATTGGCAACGAAAGAGGGAGTGGGTTCAGTGAAGTTCTCAGGGGTCAAATATGGTGGCAAAATATTTTTCTCCATGACAGTTAATTTCCAATCTTGACTTCAAGCACCCGAAAGAAATGCTTGAAACGAATATAATCTGGAAAGATAGAGAAATTTCGTAGTAAAGTTTAATTTTCTCTTGATGATACGGACATCGATGTGAGAAGACAGTGTGAGGGCGAGTAAGGTGCACTGAAAAGTGTGTAGACGCGAATGCTAAGAACTTGATTGTAGAATTACATGATATTGTTCTACTGTTGCTCATGTAGAAACGAACAAAACCTTGAATACTATGCAAATATGATCAGAGAGCAGTCTTAGTGCTGACTGAGCAGGGTGATATAATAGTTGTTACTTCGATGCATAATAAAATGTAAAAAAGATGAATTTTTCTTTTTAGAATTCATGAAGTCAATTCAGACAGAAGCAGAAACCATAAACGATTTACTGAGGTATCTACAGGTGGGCAAAAACAGCAATTTCGATCATCATGACAACCACCTAGGATGAGCAATCATCAAAAAATCTTTCCTCGTTTTCGTGAATTTCATAGCGAGCGCTTAAAAAATTGTGATTTTTGATGATGAAAAGGACAACGTCTCTGATGTTTTTGATATTGATTCATCAAAACGTTACATTTTACTCAAAATCGAATTTATCCATGTATTCGATTAAGAATCGACTGTGTATGTAATAAATTCGAAGAAAAATCTCCGTCGTGCAATGCATTTCATTACACAATCAAATTTAAGCAGGGAATTTCATTGAAACATATTCATTGGTTTTTTGAATTTTTTGAATTCATTAAAAACAAAATTTTTTTATTTGATCTGCCCTTCAGTACATTGTCAACACAAGAGACTAATAAATGATTAAAACACTTTACTTTTATTCTATGTATATGCTTTTCCCTTTTCCTCTTCTTTTCGTTCTTCTTGTCATTAAAACATTACAATGCAAAGTGGAGAAATGTTTTGCTTCTGCATCTCAATGTTAAAGAAAAGAAGAGCAAAAACAGAAAAAAATAGTATACATAGGATAAGAGTTTTGTGTTGATACTGGACTAAAGGTCGGTGCGAAATATTCACAAATATTTTTGAAATACATGTAGAAAAATTAGAAAATGACCGATGAATTTGTATCGTTCGTTATTAGTTTATTCAAATTAATTTCCTTGAAAGAAATTGGCCTATGCATCGCTTGATTATTTTTATTAGAATGTAACTTTTTGTGGATGAATTTTAGAAGCATCAAATAATACGGCTGTTTCATGATGTGAAATGCCACTTTTCCCATGTTTTTCCTATAAAACTTACGAATATCAAGAGTAGACCTACGACAGCATCCCTTTCTAGGAACTGCGTATCTATTGAGAACTGTACAAAGTAAAAAGTTCTCTTTCAGGATTGTAAGTTGAAACGTATTCATTTTTGAATTCAATGTACATGATCATTGATTATGAGATGTGAATAACGACGAAGAAAACTATCATCATATTTGACCGTTTCACTACTACAGGCGTATAAAACGAAATCGGTCTTGAATTTAATTGACATTTCTCACAAATATTCATGACTAATTCACAATAACAAGTAAAAGATGCTGTTTTTCATTTTCGCTTTGTTTATAAGAATTTATTCTGTGGTAAGAATTAAATAAAAATAATTGAATTGGAAAAAGAAAAAGATCAAACAATAATTATCCTTCTTCTCCTAAATAACAATCGAGTTCATTGAGGTTCTAAAAACATGCAGACAATCATTCCCCCGATCTTAGTGAAAACTAACTCTACTTCAAACAATGTTGATAGTTGGCATGTTTCTTTAAAAGTGCATGCAGCTTTTTATACTATCTCACATTATTAAAACATAACATTCAAATCGGTTCGAATTAAAAATAAGAATTCTTCAACTATTGTTATTTCAAATGAAAGACTATTAGACAAAATTCGTTTAAATGAAAATTTAATATAATGCACATTTATTACAGATAAGATAACAATCATCAATAAAGAAATGGTAGTACAAAGAATCACCGTACTAAAAGAATACGTATTGAAGAAACTATTAAATAGTTATAATATGCTCAAGAAATTCAGATTAAGATAGATCAGTTACAATCAAAAAACTGTTGGAACAGTTCTCAATATCAGAACTGATATGAAAATGACGTAAGTCTAATGATGCAGTTTTTCACATGTTTGGTTACTCCGGGCACAAAATAGTGTAAATCAAAATTTTCTATACTTATTGAATACTACAGAGATTTCGGAAATAACATCATTTGCATAAGTGATCACTAATGCAGAATAAAAACGTGTAAGGCTTTCGAAATTTCCTTCTCTTAAAGTCTGAGCATTGTTGCTGTAAAATATATTCACTGTACTTGGATAGCTAGGGCTTTTCATTTGTATATGAGTGGATTTCAAGCTTTCGGCACGGTTGGTCTGCGATTAAATAAAAGTAGACCTGAACACTTTTTGAGTATTGCATTCTGTTATATTCTATACCTACATTGCCCGGCAAACGTTTTCCAACACGTAATGGAATATTAAGGAAGATAAACCCTTCAAAAATATGTGACTATGTCATCATGTTTAATGTGATAATGAAAATGTCCGACACATACTCATTTCTGGCTGCATTACTATAACTATTGTTCTGGAGCCCCTTAAAATTTAGACGGTTGCTGTTATCAATAGTATTAACGATTGTTGTTCTTCTTTCTTCTGTTGACGTCGTTTTGGTTGAGATTATGCTTTATTTCTTTTATATTCTTTGTCGAATCGTTTGAACAGAATTATTTTCATTTCTAGTTTTCAACACTTGTTTTTCGTACGAGATTTAGAGCTCGTTTTTATCTTGAACTTGATATAGATAAGCAGACAAAAAAGAAGCGATTGCTTTCTGTTCATGGGATGTTGCTTAATCAGTCATGATTTCACACAGAAGAATATTCATACTACAGTCTATATTCCTGTATTGAGAGAAACCGATCGTATTCTATCCATGTTGATGAACTAGTAAACAAATGGTTAAACGAAAGTGGCGTGCACAAAGATACGTACCGGGTATCAAATTTTGTTTTAAATTTTAACAAATATTTAACGAAAAAAAAAGAAAAAAATATTATTGACTTTAATTTATCTTTTAATTCATAAATTGAAACATAGGGTAGGGGCGTACCCAGTACTAGGGAATTGAACAGTAGTAGACATGATTGAATAATATAGAGAATAGTCAGGTCTGATAGTTTGTATTCGTGTGCGTTCTTTTACAGGAAACATTTTCGTTCTCAAAATGAGCTTAACTTAATTTAGTGAAAGTATCACAATGATCACTTATTGATTGATCGAAATTCGATAGCCATTTGACTGGCTAATCATCTATACCTATTATGCATCTCTCACCATAATTCATATTCAATATCGATAAAAATTTTTCGAATGTTTCCTTCTATCTTTTGTTGTTTTAATTATTTTCTGCCACGAAACCAAACTTTAATATTTCGCGCGCCATTTTCACAATGCACAGTTTTCCGGTTCACAAGTAAGTGACAGTACGAGCTGGAGAACTGAGATTAGGTGTGCACATGAGACACTTAGGGTAGAGAAGTGTATCGATAACTCACTCAAATCGGTCTACGAGACAAGAAACATTATTAGCCAATTTTAACTTAATTTTCAATCGCTTCAAAAATTTCCAATTCATAGATATTTTCAAATGACTTAATTAGTACGTTGTAGTCGATTAGGTTTATCAACATCTTGTACCCCAATTCGAGAAGTACGGGCCAATATCTTTCGGAAAACATGGGAAAGCCACGGAATATGGAAGCTGTAGTGGGGGCTAGACAACTATGCCATCGGTGTCAAAAATACTTATTTTCATCAGAAAAATGCCGTCAAAGTTAAAAATGCTCCCAATTGCATATAATATAATCATATCATATAAGGATAATGTTGTTTTGAATAGGAAAAGTGTATGGACAATTGCCCCAGTCATTGTTCCCATGAGACAAATGCTGCAGTATAATTGTACGTATACATACACACTCCCAATACAAAAATGAAAGTGCACAGGAAAAATGTTTCTTTCAATAGCAAATATAATTAAAACAAGAACAGGAATCACTTTTCCAATTTCAAAAATAGTTGAGTCATAGTCTACAGATGCACATTGATATGTACTTATACATATCAATGTATATGTGTGTATAGTATATAAGAAGGAAGGAAAGAGAGAGCATTTCTGACCTGAACGACATTTATCCGCTTGAAGCATGCATTTATCTCACCGTTCCTTTTCTTGTCCCCTGCTGGCTGCTGTAGTTGGTCGAATACTTTCCAGATTTTTCTCAATGATTTCCAGGTGGTTTGTGTCGGAAAAGTCCGAAAATTTTCCGATCTAAATAACTACTTCCATCTTTTGTCAACATCCGGTATTTTCCTGTGGACGCCAGCTCGAAATTTTCGACTTGGGCTTCGAGAAATGTGTAATAAAAAATGAATGTGCTAAGGGGAACAACCACGTAAATCCTTACTCCTGAGTATGATAGTCTCGCTCTTATTCTTTTTGGATCTTCATATCTGGCTTCCTTTCATACTCGAGCAAACTCCTATGGACATCAATACCCACACGTACCTAGACCTATCTAGTGTCATACTCCAAAGAAGATTTTTACTCACAAAAAATAAAAGACTTCTTTCTAGCAAAACGAAATTCACAGAGATATTCTTTTTTAAGCTACACAAGATCAAATAACACTCGACCCATCGCATATTTTGTTATAGCTGATTTTTGGACTAAAAAATTCAGATTTCATACTGACATGGTGAACTACTTTAGTCTAATTAGTTCCAACCCTAAGTTCACTAAAATACTAGTATTAACTGGATAGAAGCGAACTCTGAAATACTGGCCAGTCAAAACTTGTGCTTTTCATTCTCCTAGATATTTTCATCGAAAGTGACAATTGGATTCAATTTCTCATAATGCATCGAATTTGCTTCCTTCTGCATCTCAATTCATAAATTTAACCTAAAATAATCGATTGGATCTTCAGAAGTGCTGATCACGCTTTTATCCTAAAGTCTGCCCTATGATGTCACTAGTTTTCTCTTGACTAAGCCATCTATGGATGAAGTATTTGTACACGATACTATCTTACGTAGGAAAATGCACTTAAGATATAAGAGAATATATCAGTGTCACTGCTACGGACAGTTTTTATGCGCTCATTCTCTTCGTAGTCTGACGTTTTTTTAACAGTTTAAAAATATTACATTCTCTGTGACACGAACGAAATCAAATGGGAAGCTGTGGTTTTCGAGTCATTTAAACAATATGAGTAACTATTAATTGAATTTAACGTGGGTTCGAGTTCTATTGGCTTCCTAATACCAGAGAATAGCTGCTTTTCCTGACAACCATCGCCTAGATATTAACATGGTAAAAGTCGAACCTGATACTCATTCAACATAAAAGGAGGGTGAGTATCGTTATATAGTCACCTGCGATCGGAACAAAATCCAAATCGAACATTTTCATCACTTCGAAGAGAAAAGAAACCTGCATCTAATCTTATACCTCATACGTTTATAGAACGGATCTTTCATGAGCAAACTTTTCAAATGTTAGATGCTTTTGAAAAAAATTCCATTAAACCATAATGAAATTCAAGAAGGAAAAAGTTAATTGCAATCAAAACAATTGCTACCAACGACGTTCAAGGATTGTTGAACATTGTCAGTCATTGTCACTTAATGGAATCTAAGCAATCCGAAATTCAACTTTTTCTCCCTTGTTCAAATGTTTACCATGCGTGAATCGTTGAATAGTACATCGTTGAACTAATATAATTAACTTGATCTTGAATCGATGATTCTAATGCGCTCTTCCATATTTGATTTCTAATATTTGACATTAGATGATATTTTGTTTTTTAATACACTTGACAGTATACTTCGAAAAAGTTTCGCAGTAAATATTTGAACTACGGCCGGTTTTATTGAATACCGCGGTGTAACGGCGGTCAAAATATTGCCAAAATGCACATCTATTTATCTATATGCACGACTATTTTTGTTTCTTTGATTAAGATAATTGTCATCATAGCAATGAAGAATAAGTATTTGTTTCAGAAATTATAATATTTTTCTTTTATTTAGATCTATTCGAAAATAATCAACTTAAGAAAACGACGAAACGAAGTCGAAGCAACAATTGCTAATCATACCTACAATTCAAAATCTTACAAATCGATAATAATAAATGTAAATTGTCATTGGCTGCGATTTGGTTTTTTGCGAATCTATTTTTTAAAAGCATTCCTATTTTTTTATTTATACATCGAAAGCTATTTTTGAGCAAAACGTAACCGCTACTTAAATTCTTCTTTGAAACAGTTAAATTTCAGTCAAAAAATATTGTCGATGTCGAAATAAAAATGTATGAGGAATTTTTATTGAATAGATTCACTAAACTAATTTGCCGCCGATGATAATTTACATTTTTTCTTAGATTCATAAGACTGTGAATCAGTTGATTCGTTCCCTGAGCGTGTCAGTATACCGCCGATCTTTTCCCGGTTCGAATCGCATTGGGTGATGCGATTCAGTTTCATTTCCTCTACTACATGGTAAAACAACATAATGTAATATATGATGAATCAAAAACAATCCCAAAACTACATATTCCATTGTTAATTTCTGATGGAAATTATGTTGACATACGCTTACTTGATGTTTTCACAGGGCATGTTTACGAGCATAATTAGACTCATTTAGAAGATCAGGCATTCTAAAAGTGTGAAATGATTGTAGTGTAGTAAGGTTCGTAGCAGAATTTTAACTTTATTCACAAACCTTTATTAGAATAGAAAATTATTTGATTGGATATTGTCCTGCAAATAATAGCATTTTAACAATCTGCAAACTTCTGCAGTATTCTTGATAATGAAAACTAAAGCAAATACAGACGAACTGAATTAAGATGGGGGCAGCATCACTTGCCATTTTCATATGTCAACAGGAATAAATACAAAAATAGTCGTCTCTTTTTACAAACCAAATACGACGTTCAAATGAGTAATTGACAAAAATCCAACCGAAAATATTATTCATTAATTGTAGTAGTATTTTTTACCAAGAGCTTAGAGTTAGACAGTATTAAAGGGCACTTTTCTTTATCTTTCCATGAATTTTCCAACAAAAAACAACTTGATAATTGTTTGATTTCTTCAGTAGATGCACTGTTGAGATATATATAAATCTAAAAATGATAGTACTTTGAGTGTCAGAAATGTTACATGAGATTATATAGATCCTCATTGAAATACCGAAAAACTTGGTCGAAAAAATCTTTTTATGTTTTTCTCAAAATCATGTTTTTCCATTTTCCATCCTAGTCATTTTGCCGTCAACTATGTTTTTTCGAAAAATGTTTTTTACCATTCGATAGAGCATGCAAAGACGCAGGGCATCTCGTGCTCCGATTTTTGAACAAGCTCTTTTTATACCCAAAAAAGATTGCCTACAAAATTCACTTGCAGTTTTTTGGCCTTTTTCCAAGGACTTTGAATTGTGGAAACTTCTTTGGGCATAAAAAAAGCTTTTTCAAAAATCGGAGCACGGGATGCCCTGCGTCTTTGCATGCTCTATTGAATGGTAAAAAAATTTTTCGAAAAAAGATAGTTGAAGGCAAAAAAACTAGGATGGAAAATAGGTCATTTTTAACCAGTGTTCACTTTATAACTTCCTTAAACTTGCATATTTCGGGCTGAAATTTTTATTTTAGGCTAGCCGCTCCAGTCCTACCATATCCTGAAAATTTCAGCCGATTTGGACTTTTTTTGACGAAAATCGACTTTTGAGGGGGGGGGTCTTAAGTGGCGGATAGAGAAAAAATGGCCATGCACGTTCCTCAAACACGAAGAGCGTGTACGATGCTGATATTATGCCGAACTACTCTATGAACGTTTGTGTTTCGCTATAAACTGTTGCCACGGCGATATACGATTGTCAATACTGAACTATCTATTCAATTAAAATAGGACCGTGTACGATCAGCATAGATCATGTGCGTTTCGTTCTTCTCTGTATACACATTCTGAAAATTTCATTCCCGTTTGCTTGATTGCATCATAGTGCGTTTATATACCGAGTCAGTAATACTGACTCGGTATTATAAAAGTTATCAGTGAATAAAAACTTGTATTATTTTTTTAAATACAGAATTCAACGGCAGATCTTTTAAAAAAGAAAAGCTTTGTAATTTATTCATACTTACATATGAATGAACTTGGGAATGTTTTCATTGATCATATACGTCTAGAATTCAATTACGATTTCGATGAATATTTCAACAATTCGAGTCATAATCAGATTATCAATGTTGGAAACTAGTTCGAATTAGCTACTATGAATCCTACATTAAATTTATTACAAACATGAAAACACTGTTATTAAGTAAGAATACATTTCGTAAATTTATTAGATATTATTCGAATCGTGCAAGATAACGTTCTGATACTTTTCCTATCAATGCATCTGGAATCGGTCACCTTATAACAACCCATAGAGAAAGTGATCTCAGTTTATTATTGATTGGTCTATTTTCGACTGTAAAAATTGAATACTTCTGTCAAGTTATTCGTTGAATCCAAGTTTAGGATAAAACTTGATATTTGAAGCGTTCGATTTTGCAGAACAATAACTGTAGCTCACCATGTAGGCTGTCAAGATTTTGAATAATATAAAATTAATAGAACATGTTTATCTAGATCTAGTTGTTACGAATTGTTGATGACAAAAATCACTCAAGAAAATAAAACGATGCTGCTAGTGCCATCTTTAGTGCTTCGACTTTCTTTTTGTAAATTTATTTTACTCAGTTACTGTTCTACTTGAATAGTAGTTTTCTTATTAGACGACGAAATATGGCCAAAATGGCTTTGATATTCATATTCAGTTAAATAATTTGGATTTCCTAGCCGATCATTGCAATATTCACAAGAAAGCGAGCGTAATATATATATCGTTATAATGCTACAGATAGCAGCAGCAGCAATTGTGCCTTCGTATTATTTATCTAGTGAGTCAGTGTTTCGGCCATTAAATCGAATACTTATTACTAATTCAGACGACAAAGGTATGCCGATGAATAATTACTGATATAAAAAGATATGCATTACTTACAGTCAACAAGGCTTTCATGTCTAAACCTTCTCCTACTGCTTGCTTTCACTTAACCATATTTAATTACCTTTTGTATCAGTTTGAATGTTCTATGCTATAAATGGAAAGTGCATTACACCAGAAAATGAAATATCATCAACCTGCTTGTATTTTTTTCGAAGCGAGAGATATTATATTTGTTATCGAAATAATCTTTCCTATTGATAAAGTCACTTTCGAGACAAATATCAGTTTTCTTCCGTTGAAGTTGAAGGGCAAAGGTTAAAACTCATAATACTTTCTATACGAGCATATCATAAGTGAATATCAGTTCGTATGAAAACGAGTAACTATGAAAAAGCAAATACACTGATTGTGTCTTGAATAGTTATCTAATATTTTTTCTAATCCATAATACATGTTTGTTTATGCTTACTGTTTGAATAATTTGCTCTGAGTATTACGCCGATATCTTTGTAATTCACACAGAAAGATGATTGGTTTGCAAATCTTCTTTGTTTTATTACCACATGAATTGCATAGCCGAATTTCGACAAATTAGAATTCGTGAGTGTCAGTTTCGATATCAATGGATGACTCATAACATATCTTCCACAATGGCATCCAAAAAATGAACCTAACTTGTATTCAATATGATATTCGAATTTCCCTGTAAGAACAACTATGAAATAATTTACCAACAGTAAGAGCATGTATAAGATGAAGTCGTTTCTTACGACGTTGTTTTTCTCCTTCTTTCTTTCGCCGAATAACATGATTACCTCAATGTAAGTATTTACGGTATATTATCTTTCATTACATTCGATGAAAGTATACGGAGTATACAAATGACGAGGTGTATTTGCTTATACACAATATGCCGATTGTCATAGTTCAGGAATTACAGATATTTCATTGTGATTTAATCGAATATTACACTTTTCACGGCGTTGTTATTTAAAATAATCCTGTTGGGGCGTTTCTATTCATTTCCTACATCTATCGGCTATGAATATTGTGTCCGTTTCTATTCGATAATTCCAATTAAGATCAAAATTACAATCGTCATTAGCGTATATCAAGAGGATTCACGTAATCAGAATGGGTGTCTTAGTAAGAATGAACTTCTCAATATTTTGATAACATTTCAACCAATTTTCAATCATTTAAACTGATTCTTCTACTGGGTGATTCATCAAATGAATTCTCAACAAAGCTGACTTTTTGCTTCTAACTGTAAAATAGAAAAAAGAATAGTCTTCGAACTGTAGTTTTTCAAAGAACTAAAACTCGATGCAAAAGTCTTGACCAATATGTCTAAATCTATTTAACCCTGTTGATAGCTTATCAAAGGATCGAAATCTCTTTCAGTGGAAGTCAAAAGTCTGAGTTACAAAATTTTTACCATACATATTTTCAAAAACTAAATTTGAGTTGAATAATCAATCAAAAACCTCTTAAACAGTTCTTGTAACGTTTTTACAACATGAAAAGTTGCTGGTTCTCAATGATTTCAAACTTCATGCATCAAAGTTGAACTGGGAATACATCAAAATGTAGTGCCTCAATAGCTTTATCTGTATCTAGATTCGTAAAAGCTTTAGATCAGCTCTTTACTCTTTAATCAAAAATATTTTAATTTTGAAATGTTTTGTAAAATCAAATGTTCTGCAAAAACTATCAGTTGGCAAGTTAATTAGCCATCACCTTGAGAAATTATGTCTGAACTTAATTCTGGTCGTGTTTTTTGATCGAAATATATCCGATCGGTAAAACTTTTGCAGGGAAAAAATAATTCAAAACATCTTTTTTATTCTTGTGAAATGCTCTATGGTAGTAAGAATGACCAAGTTATTTGATCTCTTTCAGAGAAACGTACGTTTTTGTACAAAAACCAAGAGAAAATTTAAGTTTCGATTTACTATTGGAAAGAGTGCTTTGTGTGCTACAGAAATCACCGTTTAACATATTTTATAATTTGTCTTGGGATGCAAAAAAATACTAATAAGAAATAGAAAATGATATTGCTCGAAAGTGAAGTTGCAAGGACGTGATAAGATGCGTTTGGTTCTTGACTTTTTCTCGTTCTCACATTCGGTTTTCGAAAATATGTATGGCACAATATTTTTAGTTCGGACTTAGCTTTTTCGGATGAAAACAAAATTGGTTAACTCAGTTACCAAGACGACTAAATGGATTTCGGCGTTTGCTCCAAGACCTTTGCACCGCGCGTTAATTGTTCAATCTAGAGGATAAAACGATTACGTAATTGCCATGTTCTTCATTTTTCGATAACCTACAGTTGTGTTCGTTCTTGAGTCTTTGAGTGAGGGTGCTTTGAACTGATCACCGATGAGCAACTTAATCATTTCTTATAAAAACAACTTGTGATTATATAAGTCTGTGCTTTCATGTCGCTTATTAGAGAAAAAATAAAATTTATACCAGATCGTCGTGTAGCTACCGCAATTTAATTATTTGTCTTGACAACGATAAATACACTTTTAACTTCAAACTTTGAATAGAATTTCCAGCAGCAATCTGCAATAAGTTTTCAGAGAGCTTCAACATTATTTATTTCACTTCTTTATATTTCAGACGATTCCCGAGCAATCGGAAAATATTGGACTGAATTCTATTATTACATTTCATATTGTAGAATCTTACGTTCTCGAACTGAAAATTTCTACCACCTACTATATGCACAAATTAGTTTAGTAGAATTTTGTAGAGATCCAAACGATGCATCGTTTAATACAAAATTAGTTTGAAGCATTGAAACTTAACAGAAATATCATCCAAATATTGAGAGATTCATTCTTACTGAGATGTCCGTTAGAGTTATGTTTATTGCAAAAACTTTGAGTCATATAAACAAGCATTTCATGAATGAAAACAATTCACTTCATCTTTTCTATTATTAAACCAAATGAAGCGAAGCACAAATTTACATCGGAAAATGTTTTAACCAACGCATTGTATTATTTCTGATAATCAACAAACTTTCGTTGACAAGGAGTCAACAACTACGCAATACGAAAGCTCAATAAAATCGAAAAGTCGACTTATAAGCAGTTACCTATTGAAACTTTTTTCCATGGACTAGACTTGCACGATTCATGAAGGCAAAAATCAATAAATTTTATGATTATTGCATGAAATTATGTCAAGAAACTAACTTTCATCCAAGGTTTCGATTTTAATTCTAGTTTTTTTTACAATTTGACAAGTTCGATAATAACAAATTTCAAGGCACAAAATCAATCGTTGCCTAACTATTGTTTTATCAAGAAACAACAACTGATCTGCTACTGTTGAACCAATAGCAAGTACAATTTCCTTGTTTTGCTAAAAAACTGATCGATGATGGTAAATTATCATCTCCATGTTAGAAGGATGAAAATTTTCTGTTACATTACCAACACCACTCATATCTGTTAATCTATCGGCAATCTTGTTAATTGATAAGCGAAGCTTCCGTTTTTAACGTAAACCGACGACTTATTAGTCCCATTATCGAGTGTTTAATCATGTTTTGGAACATTTTTGTAAAAGAATATTTTTAGAACTGAAAAATCAAAAACCAATACACGTCACTGTATGTTTCACTTTCTCAATATCATTTTTATTCAGGTTAATATGATCAAACACATCGTTCATAATAAAGTTTGACGTTGTATTCAATGTCATCATCACCACTGTCGAAGCTCATTTTATCATCAAAGAGAAAATCTAGTTCATTGAACCAGAAAATCAAATCTGTTCGCCTACAGAACATATTTATTTTATTGAACAGAGCCAGCTAACCAAGGGGGAAACAGCTAGCCCTGCATTGAACTGAATTTTAATTAGCCTATGAGACACAATTATCTTATGATTAGGGGGGAAAAGATGCAGCTAACTATGCATGAAGAAATGAGTTATGCTTGAATGAAATTTAGACGAATACTTAAAAACAGTACACTCAAGAGAAGATTCTAAACAAATCTTGTTTACGCAGCCTCTTTCCAATAAATATTATCCTATAGTTACGCCAAAAATCACAGACTTGTACAACAAGAACGAAACTCAGATTTTAAATAAATTTAACCGCCGATTGCCAATTCGAGTTTTTCCCAGCTGCTTTTTTAGAAATGTTTGATTCGGCGATCAGAATATTCACTTTATCCCAATAGGATTGCTCTACTAAACATACATGTAGTATAGATTGCTCGATGATAAGTGACACTGATAAAACAACTTGTGTTTGTTTAAAATAGATACTAATCAATCAACAACCGTAGTGACTTAATTTTCATTTCTTTTCTTGCTCCTACTCTAGCTCTAAACTAACGACATGGAGTCAGCATAAGACGTAGCTGAATTTTAATATGATCCATAATTGTCATCAAAGGAAATGTATTTAACATTCACAACTTTCTTTCGCATTCGAATCGGTAGTAAACAGTTCAAATTAAGCAAGACGTAGCTTTTTTAAAATTATCTCTATGAAATTTTCTGAGGAGATATTTCAAGAACTTTCTGTGACCCTGAGAAAGAAAGCATTGTTATATTTTTGTGTTTTCTGCAAATTATTGTGAGTTTATCCGTATCGAGAGAAAAAACTTTGACGTTAGAATTCTACTTTCGTGAAAACCAAACGATCAAATCTTTTAAACTCATTGAACAGCAACTGTGGAGCTTCTGAACCATCGCTCGTTAGGTGAACACTTTCATCGAAATGGTCAACTCGAATGATATTTAGACTAGAGAGCAAGTCACAGCTGAGAATAGACATCATGGCTATCGACTAGTGAATTCAAAGAAAGAACGAGAGATAACAGTGAAGTAATCTGTTCTAGTACTTCTTCAGAACCAAGACCAGCCCGTACTTTTGCAAATGGTACGGTAACAACTTGAATGGATGCACTCCAAAATTACTTTTTCCTACACAAAACTGATGTTGACACAACCACAAAAAGATGCACGTGCTCAATGAGAAATTCAACACAGCGACAAAAATTATTGCGGAACTATGTTCATCGACGTAACTCGGTATCAATTATTTTAAAGAAAAAAAACATCGCTCGTCGAACAATCCAACTGTTGATGTCTGAACATTTACGGAAAACAGAAAGAAGACGATTTTTTATGAGGATCTCTTGCGTTGAGATCACCATAACCTATGATCTTGATATCAAACTATTATGAATAGTTTTGCATAGATCTGAAATCACCTTCTTCGAAATGCCAATCATCACGACAGTTAATTGTGTACATCAGAACAAAACGATGACTCTTTGCTTAGAAACTAACTGTGAGCAACAACATAATTACTAGACAAGGACGTGATTGAACTACTTGACACTATAGAAAGACTGCCAGCTTAATTACACTTTAAAATTAATAATCGCAACCATCAGATGATTTTTTGAGAGATAGAATCTATCAACTTAGTGTCACTGTTCATTCTATTTATACGAAACGCTATCTTGAATGTTGTAGAACATTACTTTTGTCACCTTACTCTGCATCAATTAAAGAAATTATCAAAGTTTCATTAAAATCAGGTATATCAATGCAAAGCGCTGGTACACATATCTTTTTGATGTTTCTATCCATTTGTTTCTAAGCGAAAATTGTACTGTCCTTGAGAATGACCTATAAATATGAGATATGGCAAATAAACATTCATTTTGAAGATTTTTATTATAAATTGATGGGTCTTGAGCAAAACTTGAATACCTTGAGAAAATAGAGGATTGTTTTCACTATCACTACGTATAACATGAAAATGTCAGCAAATATTCCATTCGTGAGCCGAGTACCTGTGCCATTACTGTTGAATGACACTAAACATATTCTTGAAATGCTACAGATCTTTGTTCATGATGACATGGACAAATAGATGGATGATTTCTACATGCGAGTTCTTGTGCCTTAATTGATTTTGTTGTTGAAGTCTCAACAGTAAATCCATACGATTGCTCCAATCGTCGACATCGCAATTCTAATGAAATATAATGAAAAACATTGTGCGATGTTGTTACAAAAGCTTCATCCAAATTGAACTCATGTCTCTTATGTTGATTATTGTCGACAGTGTAATACGGCCATCGAAATGCATACAAGTAAGGTAAAGCATTTTTCAACTTTTTCGAAACATACTGTTCGAATCGATCGATTCGACGGACAAAATTAGTTATATTTCGTATCTGTTTAACATTAATCTTAGCTGTAAATGATTTCCAATTGATAAATCTTTCGAATGGAAGAACAACATTATCGACTAATAACATTGGAATGGCTCCCAATTGTATTGATTCGTAAATTCGAGGAGACCATGGAAGGAAACCCTCTGGACAGAGAGCGAACACACTTGATTGAATCGACTCGATATATTCAGAAGATTTCATGTGGCCACTAATTATTTGAAATGTAACATACTTTTTTCCTTCAAGCTCTGTCATAACTGTACGATTGCGATATTTTTCCATGTTGTATTTCAGAATAGATAGTGAAGCACGTGCAGAATGATACGAAGCTATATGATTAAGCGCTCCGGCAAAGTAAAATAAAAGTTTCTTCTTCTTTACTAACAAAGTCAGATCATCAAATATGTCTCTTTTCCAATCTAGTGATATAGATTGAGGTACAATCACATCATACTTATGTCTGTATGCAATACTGAGATTCCTATATGGATATTGCGACGGTGCATGCGGTGGTAGCAAATCTGTTCTAATGCCAGTAAATGCTAGCTGGATGACATTTTTTAGAAGAACTTGCGTTCTTTTGTATAAAATTCCCATATTTCTGCCACCTGGAATGATAATAATATGATTAGCTCCTATCTGATCTGCTTGCGGAGCTAATGTCCAATAGGGAAAATTCCTACGAATGCAGGTCAATAGAATGTCAAAGTAATTTTCATTCAAATTCACATATAATTTGTCAAACTGTTTTGCATTCAAAGTTGATGGGTGATGGCTGAAATAAAAAAACATTAAATCACTTGGAATAATGAAATAGTCAGCCAGTAGAGGATTCTCAACCAATTTGAAATAGCGATGCTTGAGTTTTTTAAATAGGTTACACTGGCCGAAATAATCTTGAATGTAATATTCTGGTGAATACATTTGATGTGCTTGTGGAATATTGGTCCAATTTACCTTTTGCGACGAGAAATTTGTTGAACTGTTATCTAATAATAATCTTTTGTCATACATCCACAATCTTAAAGGTCTTCCGACATAGTCGTCAATATAAAGTGAACGTCGAAGAGTATGCATTTTATTAATCCAATCGAGTGCTTTTTTAATATTTCGAGAAATCATCGAATGTTTAGTCATCAAATCACCACAAACTTCTTCGCAGAATGCATTTTGAAATGTTCTAATGTCTCGAACATATTCACTATATTCATTTAGCTTTTTTGTTGGCCAGGTTTTCGTGATGTTCGGCATAGATTCGAAATATTTAAAATCTATATTTGAACACCAGCATGTTTGTTTTCCTGTGTCATTAGTCCTATATAATATTGGATTCGTAAAATGTTCGAAGAATAATTGAGCAGCATGCGGCTTTGAATGCCACACGTGAAAGTTTTCTTGCATGTAGGAAGATTTCAATTCGACAGGAGATAAAACATCTAGTTTTAATGTTTCTTCATATCCCAGTAGTTTTCCTCCAAGACGAGCAGAATCAGTGCGGATAAGCTTTATAAACTCTTCGTAGGATTCTGGATATTGATAAGGATCATTGTTTAAAAAAGTAAAAAACGAAGGTGGAACTGGATAAAAATAAGGCTCATCAGTTTGCAATGGGCAAATTTTTTGACTTTTCTCGTCATGAAGTCTTTTTTTGTAGCAGAAATCGAAATAAAACCAATTAGCAAAAGTCGAATCGATGATTAGTCGCGTGCGTAGGTCATCATCATAAGCAGACGGAGTAAGCATAGCTTCCTTATTGCCCGGATATATATATAACAGTTGTGCTTGAATAGGTAATATTCTACAAAGTAAACCTGCAAAATTGGAACCCCGACTAGTAGCATGGATGTATAATAACGGATAACGTTCAAATTTGAGATAGTAAATTGTATTCATCCATATTTGTAGTGATAAATAGACATATTTAACATCGCTATTGTTGCGTAAGGGTAGATGAACATCAAACGTTGCTCGTTTCGAACATATAGCTAGAATGGAGTAGCCAGAATGCCGAAGAGCAGTCAGCGAACGATAACCGACAGAAAAATCCCACATATCGCTACACTCCCGTGTGGCACCATTGAGTATAATCATAAGACGGTATTCATCTGCTTTATTAGGTGCAGTTAATTCATATCGAAATTCATAATGATAACGCTCATCTTCAGTTAAGCGATAATAGAGCGATACACTATTAACTTTGTTATCATGAACACCATGATCAAGTCGTTTAGTTGTTGGCTTTTGCCTGTTTTGGCGAGTAACTTCTATACGCAATCTCTCACGTTGATCATGTGAAAGTAAAATATTGTTCAATATCTGATTCACAGCTGTAACCAGTAGTGATAAGCAAATATATCTTATGATTCGTCCTTGTTTCATCAGTGAATGTGAAAATCATTTGCGTCAGCTACGCATGATTGCTTTTTTTGCCATGCTTCTTTTCATTGAGTAGCGAACCAAATCGAATAATCATTAACGAACGCGTAAATAAGGAACGGGATTGATATACTTAAGATAGTGTGCCATCTTTCGTGATTCAAATAAGTCAAAATTGTCTGGTTGGTCGTTAATTTTTGAAAGCTGAAATATTTGTGTTTCGAAATTCACAAGAAAAATGCCCAGCCAAATTGTTGCAATACTTTAATCCTGACTTTTATACGCTTAAAATGCATCGTTCGACTCTTTTTCTCAATGAAAAATACATGAATAAGTCACAACTATGAAAACTTTGATGGGCAATATTCTTACTAAAAAACTGCATGAATTAATTCGTTTTTCTAATTTTTAATTGAAGTATTCACTTTTATTCTATCAAATACACTGATTTATATAACCAAAGACAGTGTCAATCGAAAGGCACTATTCTCCTGATGATAATTTCTTTACTATTAATGTGATGTAAAAAACGAATCTAATGTGGCGATTGGTTTCTCATGCTCAGCTAATATATTAACCTGATACAAATATGGATTCAATCGATTACTAAACCAATAATTATTGGAAAAGAATTATATTTATTAGAAATTGATTTCATCAAGACTCACAACAGGCACAAGAGATTAATTTTCAGAATATGTATGCAGCTAGCATCTCTTCTTGAACGTAAGAGAGTCATACCATCATGCTATGACTACAACTAGACAAATGAAAACAAGAAGTTGATTATTATTTTGCTTCAATTTTAATGAATACAAAAGAAACGTCCGCGTAAATTGCGCCATTTGTCTTTAACAAGATCTACCAATTCATGATTGTACACGTAAAAATCGAGTATCACCAATACGTCGCTCAATGCCGACCAGAGTTGTAAAACCAGAGAGATTGATTGTGGTGCTGTTCCTGCATAATCTATAATGATAAGCAGATAGGCAGGAGTCCAACCGACGACCAGAATGCAGAACATAATGATTGCATGTTGTATCAGATGTAGATCACGACGATTCAATTTTCCCAATCGACTGATAACTCGATTGGTCTCAGTCACTTGGGATGAAGAATGGATGTGTTTAGATCGGGCGTGAACCCATATAAAAACTAGAATGTTGAAGATCAGAGAAATCACTGAAGGAACGATCACAATCATAACCGTTATGTAAAACCAGATCCATCTTGGTATTTCACAATACTGCAAGCAGTAAAAACACGTTTTTAGCTATCAAAACTCTCTACAGACAAGGCCAAATGTCCTGTGTTAAAACACGCATAGACTATGTACGACGAACGATCCGAATTATTTCGGATCACAAGTTTCTGACGTTCTTTTCAGGATTTTACTTCGATAATTTTCTAAAAACGGTTCATCGTAGCTTTAGAATACATCAGAAATGTGTCTCAAAACATTTTGATCTCGGAACGAGAAATCATCTATATGATAGACACTATATGTACTGCTCGACTTTTTTTTTTGGTATATCAATTGACATTTCTCACACTTGACACTATTTCATAGAAAGTGTAGACTGTGTCCGAGCAGGTTATTTAAAATTTCTTTGAAAACTTGGAACTTAGATGGTTTGCAACTATTTGATGACAGATGACTATTTGACGTTTAGAATTTATCTACGACATGTAACTTGTACGGGTACTCGAGGTCTATCGTTTCCCCATTGCTGTAATAAGAAATACTGATGCAGAAGTAAACTATGAGCCTCTAACCTATGGTTATTCTACATGGCGTTTGCAAAAACACGAAATGAATTGAGCACTAAATCCGGTTTGAATCAACCATAGGCAGAGATAAATCCAAATGAAACTTGTCGAGTCTACTTGAAATTTTCTTCTAAAATCCTTTTCTCTTTTCTAGAATGATAACTATAATTATTCAACGTTAAATACATGTTTCGAAGATTGACTTCTGTCATGAAATTTGTACACAAGGGTCACTCGTACGATAAAACATGGTTTGTATGTTGCAGCAATACATTTTCTTTGACACAAGATTTAGAATTAACTCTTGTTATCAAATATACATTCGTTCGAAACTTCTCTTTAACATCTTCTATGCGTGAGCTTGTTAGAAGTTGATGACTCTTCATTCGAAGTTCTATGTTTATCTTCCATGAAGTTTTACAAATGGTATCAGATCTTAGTAGACCGATTAAATAGTAGTGACAAGCGTTCTTCTATCGAGCAGCTATTAAATAGCATAGTAAACCAACAGGTTTTGAATATGGGTAATCTATCTTTTGTCTCCCTATAGTATTATGTTACTTCCTTATTTATCTTTATACTACCAATTCTTTGATCTACTGTCATCAAGTTCAGAATTTCAGTTTATGATGTACGCAATATAAATTTCGTTCGAGGCAGAAAATTGATTTTTATGATCAATGTCACGTAGAATAATTTTTGCCGAAAATTTTTCTTATGGCCCGAACTGGACGGTCCGAAATATTCGGTAGCGTGGCTATAGAGAAACAGTTCGTAATGAGTCTGGGAGATACTAAAAGTTGTAACCCTTTCTCCGACATGCTGATTTCAATCACTTGATATTCTTCAAAAACGGTCACTGAACAGACATCGAACTCCGAAATCAAGTATTCAGGATATCATTTCCTAAAACATTGAGAACTCGGCATCGGACAGATCCGTAGTTTCTCCTATCGTATGAACTCACTGAAATGCAGACATAGAGATTTACAGTACCAGATATTGTCATCCATTGAAACGAAAAACAATTAGCACGTAAATGCACTAAAAATATTGCTCTACAAATCTGATTTCATTTCTTTGGAGACGATCTAACAGTAACCATCCTACCGCCTTTGAACGACATTATTTGGCTTATTTTGGTTTGTACCGACGAGACTAGGCGAATACCGTCTAGTATCAGTGTATTTGGGTTAGAACTGGTGACATGTAATTCACTGCCATCGTTGCTTCCCTAGTTTATACTAGTTGATGCCGGCTTGTAACGGTAACTGTTTCAGAGGTTACTGGTTGTAACTGTTATCGTCATTGTCGCATTCCTAAACATAGCAGCATACATTTCTCTATTTAACATAATTAAGCTTATAAGATGTGAAAATGTACATAAGATCGTCGTACTGAGGATTCGGAAAAGGGCAATCCTTACGAACCCTACAGAATTATGATGGATAAATGTAATCACATTTTCAGTTTCACTGCAGGAACTTAAAGGCGAATGTTTCACACTGATTAGAATGACGCATAAGTCTGCTTGACGAATTCAGATGTTTTTAACACAATAACGACATTTTTCTTGAAAAATAATCGCAGAGCTCTTTTCTACTGTTCGGTCGACGACTGTTTATGTATATCATAAATAAAAAAGAAAGTATCGACCATCCGAAAGGCCATAAAAACAAAAAGATCACAAGTTATATGTAAGGTCAGAATATTGTGTCGATGACGTAGTCGTTTAATGAATAAACTTGGAATAGGATAAATAATTGCCAAAAAATGAATCATTAGGAAAATACTGATTTTAGCTAAGTTGAGAATAGTAGTAACATCCATTATGTATGGAAGATATTTCTAATAAAACGGGATCTCTTATCAAGCGTCATAGTAGACTTCTGTGAAATAGAAATCTAATGGAATCAAATAATGAGTTGAGTGACTATTTTACAGAGTTTAAAACAAAATTATGGATAATTTTGTCACACATTTGAATATATAAACGGAATATAGTATTCATGAGAAACCTTTCGACCGGATTTGGGATTAAGCATCATGTCACATTTCTTTTTAGAAATGAAAGAGTGCGTCACCGTTAGTCCTCCTAGCTGTAGCTATAGCTTCATATTTGATAACTCAGTTTCGATATATCGGAATGTACAAACGTGAAGATGTAAACACTTTCTTTGTTTCCAAGAATAAAAATAGCACAACTAGTCTTAATCTGATTATTCGACTATTTCTGAATGTTTCATTATCAACTATATTTATGTTTTCATGAAAAAATAAATAGTTCGCTTCATGAAATCTACCATTTCGTCAATACTACTACCATTCAAACGAATCGTTTTTTTTAAAAGAAGATAGTATTCAGCTGTTAAGCACAACGGTTAAGATGGTTGTTGAAAATGTCGAAATACGTTTCACATTTCAAGTAGTATATTTGTGATATATGTAAGAGATCAATAAACATGTCATTTTTTTTTAAATCCTACAACTATCGATGTAGACGATTCAAGAAATAATCTGTCCAATTAAATGACAATGCAAAGTAATTATTTCGTTCAATTCAGTGCATTATTTGTAAATTAATGAACTGTGGCACATATCAAATAGGTTGCATTTTCATTTTATTACATTCATGATTTCTTTAATTGACTACCTCTGATGCTTCTTGTTGGTGCTAGTTCAAGTCAAAGTATTCCGAGTAGTCTGTGAGAAGCAATTTTATGTTTTGGTAAAGTCCTGATTGTCATGGAAATAATTCAATGTTCAAAGGATCGTTCATCATTATACTGCTGACGAATCATTGATTCTCACTCCTACTAGTATACGGGAAAAGATCGGACTTTATATTGGATCAATAATCGCAGATTATTAATGTCGTTTTCTTTTAGTTTAAAGCAGATATATTGCGAGGATGTTTCATTGTGTCCAATTATTCTGATTTTTTAATTGAACAGGTGATTTCATTTGATGACTAGATAGACCCTCCATGTCATGACGGATTGGATTCGTGTGATACTCGATAAGAATTAGCGTGTTCAATAACCAACCCTGTCACATTAGACCGTTTATGAGTCGCAGATTTTCCAAATTTATCATCGATAGTACCAATCATCCTTTATTGATAACACATTGTGATGCTGTCGACAATGAATGGGATCGAGGAAATGTTAATTTTCAGATAAGTTAATTGCACAAAACAATTGCTACGCAAAAATTATTTTGTTTGCTAGAATCACGCTGTGATTCCTAAACGTGTTTTCTCGCATGTTTGGGCAAATTTGCATTTCTCATGAATAGAGTTCTAATGTATTTCACACTATATATGCTACATTGATCACCAGCATATTTCTATGTGAAGGAATTTATTACATGGAGTTTCTAACTTAGTTTGCTTTCATTCATCTTCTTTTGTGAAGTTCAAACATTGTCACAACTCGATCTTCGTAGATATCTGCCCCTAGTTTTCCACATAATAAATACAACTGTGATGCATAAACCGGTCTTTTTGCTTCCTCAAAGCACCACAGCCAAACGAGAGAACATCAGTGACGTCCATTGAAAGCAATGTGCATGGTTCAAACTGACACAATTTCAATTGGACAGAGCCTAAAATGTATTCCTTTGATAGAAATCAGATTCTGCGAAATTGAAGATGTGTCCAACCACTTTTCTCTTACTTTACTTCCAAATGTTATTTTTCATTTGCTCAAATTTTTACAAGTAAATCAGAGTTCATTGATAAAATGCAACAGGGTTATCGGTTTTCCCGTCAGTTTTTGTATCATGCCAAATGTTCAATAGATGTCTTTCTATAGAGCAAAGTATACGTACGGACGTCTGTTTTTAGTTTAGTTCACACAAGAGCAGTTTCAATTGGATATGATGGGTGTATTCATTGAAATGATGTATTTTCTTACGTTGGACTGCTGTCAGGCAATAATTTCACGCCAGGCCAGAAACGTGTTGCCTCATGCATGATAGTTTTCATTTATCAAACGAGTAAGTACATAGTTTCATGGGTCTTCGTTTTAGTGATGACAATCAAACAGACGAAGCCAATATACATAGCTCAAAGGGGAACCAGAGGATTTTTGTAGTTGAAGTAACTTCGAGTTCCTCCCCGTGGTGCATTTCGAAGCATTTTTCGACTCAAAATTTGAATGAAGTTACTTCAAAGTCGCTGAGCTACTTGCTCTTATTTCTGACTACTTGAGTGTGTGCATGGAGCTAGTTCCATAGCATGTACTTTGACGTGCTTTTGGACTTTATTTCCGCTGTTTTCTCGTTGACTGAAAGAGTAGAAGATCTTTTACAGCGCTTAGATTTGTTGCTGAACTCTCATGTTTCTTCTGTTTATTGTTTGAGCAATCGAGAAACAGGGCAAACTTTTCTTACCTATGTCATTAAATTGTTAAGTCGCGGTCGTACTTGAGTATCATCGGTGGATCATACTTTTGTCGAAAACAATAAAGAGGGATCTAAATGTGAGTGAGGGCGAGGTTGCTGCTCACTTCATACGCTATCATTTTCAACATTTGTATCTTTCGGCAATTCTATAGTTTTTGTTTTCAAAATTAATACGATGAACAGTATCATCTAATATATTTTTCACGTAGATGATATGAAAAAAACAGTGCGCTTGTCTGGTTATAATTGATAATATGCTATTTAGTTTCGGTTACAAAACGGTACGGATCAACAATTTGTCGAATAACTAGTTTATTTGAAGTACATACGTACATTGAATAAACATGATTTTGGATAGGAATCTTTTTTTCACATCAACACCTCAACTTTCCCAAAGCTTCATCGTAAGACTGACATTCAATATTTTCTTCAAAATAGCACGCATACTCCGTAAACGTGCAGACGAGCAACTAATCGACCACAGTAGCAGGATGCAATCGGAAATTTCATAATAAAATGAAAATGCTCATGGCTGTATGCATGAAAAATTTTCATTGACGAGAAGAAAAGTGTGTTCTCTTTGTAATCACAACAGTTTATGTACGTCTTTATTCTGGAATATGAAAGAAAGGGAAATATTTGCGTAACTGCTAATGGAGATGTTATGTATCTTATAAACTAATCATATCATAATAACTTGAAAAAAGCGACTATTAGTAAAAGATCGAAGTAAATATCGGTTTATTAGAATAACAAATGAATAGGATTAATCGGAATCAGGGAACACCTTATAAAAAATCGACGAATATATGTCTAATTGTCGTTTGTTTCCTTGACTGTAGTGTTGCACTTCAATTACATTGATGCTTACTAGATTCATTGATTGAATTCACGAATATTCCAAATCCCATAATATTTGAATGAGTTTGATAGTAATTATTATATTAATCAACAATGATCATCGACGATCCGACAATCTTAACGATGTATGGAAGATCAAGGACATTTTTTTACTTCTCTTCATCACATATTTCCACAGTAAAAAATCATTCAGCTCCATGAATCCGATTGTTAATCATCTATGACATGATCAGACTGATCTTATGACAACAGAGAATAAAAAATTTGCCGAATTTTAATATCGCCTTTGATCTCATTTATCTTATTCATGATTTTTTCATAGTGAAAAAGTAATTGCACAGTTGAATTTTCTCTGCTCATAAAACAAGGTAATGTAATTAATGTGAATAAATAGTATTCTTCAAAAGTGGTGAATACAGGAGGAATGTAGGATGAAGGAAAACAATATGTCTCTCCGTAACTAGAATAGATATTTAATTATTTATGTGCTGTTGAATTAAGTATTTATGTTTTGTTTTCAACAGTTAAATGTCGTTCAACATAGATTTTCGATCAATGGTGAGAATAAATACCATCGACTACTACTTATAGAACGTGAAGAATGCTGATTATGAATATTTCAATAGCCTAGTTTTATTCCCGTAGAAATTCAATTTATTGAAAATCTAAAAATACGTAATAGAAACTATTACGGAGATTAGAAATAAAAGTAACAGACTAAAACACCAGATTCATCATCGAATTCTTAGTCAAATCATCTTCAATAAAGACAAAGTCAAGATTCATAGAAGAAAACGATCTATCTTACGGCACTAAACTGATTCATAGAATGTTTAAAATCATCTTACTTTGTTTATCTTCAACATTGTAGCAGCTATTTTAAGATTTTCTATTTCTACGAGTCAATGGAAGCTGCTGTATGATTATATGAGAAAATACCAGAAATACTTATTAGTAACATGGGCAACAGGA
The DNA here is from genome assembly GCA_900239685.1 of Rotaria macrura. Classification (NCBI taxonomy): domain Eukaryota; kingdom Metazoa; phylum Rotifera; class Eurotatoria; order Philodinida; family Philodinidae; genus Rotaria; species Rotaria macrura. The sequence continues at coordinate 48,014 of OENT01000876.1, forward strand.
TGAAGCAGAGGTGGATTGTTTTTCGGATGAAACTGAAGAACAGTGATGCATCGCTACTTGAGGTTCTCATTAGTCGATCGAGTAGATATTGGAACATCTTTTTCTATGATTATGTAAACAAGACGAAATGCTTGGAAGATGAACGAGTATGATGAAATACTCACAAGGAAATACTTAAAATTCGATCATCATTCGAACGACATATGAACGACTAAAAAGTGATTTTGCTTAAAAACAGTCGGAATAAGTCTACACTTTGAAAATAGAGGAGCATAGTCTCATTAAATTTGTATATACATATGAAGATACAAAGAAATATCGTTCGCTTAATATCGTGAACTATTTATCTCGAAAATCTCTTACTGTGACAGCAGGAAGAATCAATACTTAATTTTGAAGATGTCAGATTTTGCCCACTATTTTAATGATGTGTGAAAATCATCAGTTGTAAAAATCATTTCATCGTACATAAAAATAGAGAAAAAAACGTCCTACCGTTAATGTTCTTCATGATGAGAATTGCTGGTCACGATGATCCTAACAATTCTCGTTATATTCATCCAACGCTTGCATCTTATTACTTCTGATACCGATAAAACTCATCCTCCTGTATCATAGAACTCTCCGTCGCACCAAAAGCTTCCTTGCTGCTGCATTGAACATTTAGAGAACTTGGTTTTGTGTAGCTAAACTCGTTTGAATTCAATTAGATAAAAAGTTCTAAAAACTGAGAAAATTCAACTCATCGTTCAGTTTTAAATTCGACTACCAGTAAGCTCGACGAAAGATTTAAATTTAATCACCGTACATATTGCTGTGCTGAATTGCACATCCAAAGTGTATAGTTCAACATACTTGTTCAATTTATTTTGAACACTAAGTTGTTGCGAATCTGTGAAATTTAAAATAACCGAAAATGTTCGTATGATCAAAAGACTTTTGAATTCTATCTAAGCTATACGTACGAATAATGTCGGAAGAATACAATATGAGACAATTTATAATATTTTTCACACTGATTGTCTCGTTTATTTATAAAAATAAAGCTAATCACCGATGAACGTATTCACATGAAAAACAAGTGTCGTAAAAAGATTCGAATAATTCTAGTCTATTGTTTTTCTATTCATGTGTTTCTTATACGTGAAAAACGACGTTGCTAGTGTTCCTTTTCGAAGAAAGATGACCAACATCTCTTATGAAATATATTGAGCAAGAATATAGGAGTGGAAGTATGCAAAATTTATATTTCAATAGCCCGATGAGGAAGCTTTTAAATGATTTATTTCTATTTCCTACTCTGTTTTTTTATAACTATAGTCTTTTTAAACAGACATCTCAATGCAATATGTTGTACTCTTCAACTTTTAATCTAGGAATCTTCGAATCATACGATTTCACAGATTGAAGTTCGTATAATTGCATTTCTCAGAGAGTTATGTAGCACAATAATGAAAATTCTGAAGAAGATGTAGGACAACATCAAATTCTTAATGCATCAAAATCTGATAGTATTTTCTATGAAGATTTGAGATAACGCGACGAGTTTTGTTTTATTCAATTGCATAGAATTCCCGGAAGTAATAGAGAATATGAGAAATACAAATGTTCATTTGAATGAACTAGGATACATTTTAAACAGATTTCTCTTCAAGGATATATTGATTTAGATGTTCTTGTAAACTAATTCTGGTGTTGAATTCGTTTATTCCTTTAAGTACGATGGTTTCTATGTTTCATTTCGATCGGTCATTTATAAATTGAAAAACTCATCGAATAAATTTTGGGCAAGGTGAATGAAGAGAAATTTCTCGTGTTACACAATACAATAGTTCACATGAAGAAACATAATTTTCAAAGTACTACTCGACTACTACTCGTCATTGTATTGTCTCTTCCTGGATCTCTGTTGATGTGGAAGAAATTCTTCTCCTTCGCTTTCTGAATAGTTACATTGCCTTGTCTACATTGGTGTCTTTCATCGATCATATAAATAATTGTTTTTTTCTACAGAGAATCACACGAAATGCATGTCAATGGAATAATTGAGCAAAGTTTTCTTTTCTTTTTGTTAATGTTGATTCTGTTAAAAGCGCAGTTCCTTTGTTTCTCTTTATTGTTAACTTTTATTTTTAAGAATGTTCGCTGCGAAAAAAGATCGAAATAACTCATTTTCTGCGTGCCATCAGACTGAGTAGTTGGTTAACAATCACTTTTCAAATTTAAGAACTACGAAAAAATAAAATGTAAAAAACATCCTATTTAAGCATGAAATCATTTGTGAAAGCAATGGAAAAAGAAAAGAAAAACATTTAAATGACGCGGAAAATATTAGTAAATAGTTTTTATTATCGAGTCTGAAGGATCATTCTTCAAGATTAACATCTGTCAATAGGATCTTTGATGACGAAGAAGTAAACATTTCTCGAGAGAATAATTAAGGACGTTTTTGCCGTTCTTTGCCATGGTAATGATTGAGATATATGATGTCCATTTAAATGAGAAATAATTGAAAATAATATCATACTGTTTGAACATGAATGAAAACTAATCTCTGATTGATCTTTGAATATTAGATTAGACTGTCAAAGACAAAAGAAAAGAAAAACTCTCCGTCTTTTATTGAAACAGAAGAACGGATGTTGATTAAAGGCATACGTTTTTCTGTTCAATAGTGATTGACATCCGACCAAGAGGAAAACTCATTTTCTCATACATAACCGATAGGGTTTCTCTCATCATTTGACTTTGAAATGAATGAATGTCAGAATTTTTTACAATCGGAACATACAACAATACTCAATAACTTTTCTTGACAAAAGAGAGAAAAAGAGAAGAAAAATGGTTACGAGATTTAGTATAAAACGGGGGAAACAACATCGACATGTAATCATTTATTACTTCAACATTTGTAAAGGAATCAGCAATCATTAAAAATAGAATGTCGTTCGAAGCTGTTGATAAACTCAATCGTGAGTTTGAGCGCAGTTTTAATAATGGTCAAGTAAAGGAGGCTGTTTCAATGTATGCCAGCGATGGACGGCTCTTCGCTGCCGATAAACATGTCTATGAAGGCTTGAGCCAAATTGAAAAATATTATACTGATACACGAACTGCTGGAAATTCTAAAGTTGATTTACATACAGGACAAGTTCTTCAATGTGGCTCTGATTATCTTGTTGAAATAAGGTTTGTACTTCCGACTGTTTCTTGTCATCTATGCTCTATTGTTATTTTTTATTAGCCAATACAAAATTAATACTGACAGTGGAAATTATGTCGTTGTTTGGAAAAAAGATGGTGGACAATGGAAAAAAGTTATTGACATTTTCAATTAAACTGAAAACAAGAAATGCCCATAGATAAACTCTCTCCTTATACCCTATTTTCCTTTCAACATTTAATCATGCTATGTAGTAGATTTACGTAATCAAAATAAATGATATTTAGCTAAAAGAATTAAATTTTCTTTTGATTTAATGAAAAATCAAAACATACGCAACCTTTGCCGCGATAATCGCATGTAGTTTAATCCAATACACTATTTATTGAAATAGTTTGATATAAAATTTGAACATTTTCTTTTATTCGGCTCATCGCTGAGTCAATTTTAAAAACTTTATATCGGCATTATTCATTCATGATTCTCATATCCCATAGTTGTACAACAAATAGCATAATAACTGCCTTGCTATTTTCGTGTTAAATTTGTAGTTAATAACCACTATCGGCATATCACGTTGATATGATGGTTAGTGTCCATGTAGAGAATAGACTGAAGTTAAAATGCAGAAACAAATGATGCCGCAGTAGAAAAAAAAATGTTGTAAAATAAACAGCGAATTATCGAATTGGTATTTTTATCAAATGCTCAAAAGAAAAAATTACATGATGACATTCTTTGATTTAAGTAGCCATAAGTTCCAATGACAAAATAACGAAGAAACATTTGTAACTTTCAGATCGCGTTTTGCTTGAGCCTACCGCTGGTTGATCTGCCGTACAAGAGAACAAATAAGTCTACAACTGCTTTGTTCTCTCATCTTCTTCCATGGAATTATTGGGATTATACTCGAACAAATGATCTAGTGTTTAATTAAAAATATTACTAATTGATAGAATTAATAAATAGCATATATGCATCACTGTTGAGATATTTCCTGCGCTAAGCTGATCATTCGTCGACTTGTATTTCAAACGAAACTGATGTTGATGAGTAGCTAGTATTTTGATACGAACGAGCTACTTTTGGATTAAAATGTAAAAGATTCTACTTATTCTGACACGCATTTGTCGAGATAATTTAAATATGAAACTCGATCTTTCACATTTTCTATGTTCATATCCAGACAAGCCCAAAGGAAATGTTCACATGGGCAGGAAAAGATAACAAAAAAAGAAATAAAAACCTATTTCAAACTGACTGACCGAAAAAGGTTTAATAACAAGCATGAATACTTCCGTCGATTTAAATCTCCCTTTTTTTCTGTTGCATTCACAATCAAATGTGAAATAATATTCTCGTTAATAGAAAAATAGTGCAAGATTACAGGTAGACTAGTGTAAGAAAAGGGTGTACAACAGAGCTCTCAATGGGATGGGATGGGACAAATCTTCTTCATGTGCCCCATCCCATCCCATGGAATTCAGAAGTCGGCCCATCCCATCCCATGGAATTCAGAAGTCGGCCCATCCCATCCCATCGATTTAAGAATCGGCCCATCGCATCCCATGGGACCACTTTTGAAAAATTTTCGTCCCATCCCATCCCATGGGATTTTCATGCACTATAAAAATCTATCATTTATCAAATATACCGAGGTCCAAGACGTACGGCGGGAACCGGCCGAATCCCGTGTTATTCCCACCAATTCCGGAAGTGGGTTTCTGAAATCGGTTCCGGCTTCCGGATCTGGCTTACTTCCCACCAATTCCGGGCACCGGAGCGTATCCACCGATACGGTTCCCGTTTCCTACACGGGATCTGTCAACAGAAAACACCGTTTCCAAGCTCGGACTGCATACGGTACAGATCCGACCGTTTCCTGACTGGATACCAATAACGGAAAAGGCAATTTTCCCATCAGGAGAGAAGACGGCTCAGATCTGACCGTTTCGGCTAAGCTCACGAAAACTCATCTGGCCGTTTCCCAAACAGCGCTAAGTACTCAGAATTACTAAGCAAAGTCTCCGAATTTCGAAGCCAGCTTTTACTTCTTTTTTAAACAAGCCTACAACAACACCAGAAGATACCCTGGAAACAAATAAAATTCTAGTAAAACATTATACATTTCTCTCCAAAATTGTTTTTGTCACAAAAATGGGAACTTTAAGTCCCAAGACCTAAAAATTAGATCTTTCGACTTTGGCAAACCGAAAACGATATGTGTAAGAACAGCATACATGTGAAACACCACCGTTTTGAGACTTTCCTGAGTCTTCAATCAAGTTAAGTGACTCTTTTAAAGTCTATAAATGACCTATCATTTCAAATTTGTATCAAAGAAATTTGGAATGCAAATTAATGCACTGAAAACAATAACACTTTAAGTAACACATCTAAAATTTTCACGCGAACCCATGAAAATATGGTACTCTATCCATGTCATCGCCATTGTCCTTAAATTAAAGGAATCAGAAAAAAAGACCTTTAAAGGTCTTTTTTTGTAAAATGATGATTTGGGTATCTAGGAATGATATAATTGAGAAGTTAGTATTCGACGTAACCGCTTTTCAAGCGTAGACCTGATTTCCAAAGCAGAAATAATTTGGTCGGAATACGGTGGATTCCGACTGTTTCCCGATGCTTCTTTATCGGATTATTGTATTTTCCGGTTGGATCCTGGCGGAACATGCCATAGTTCCGGTAGGTTCCTGGCTGATCCGAAGTATTTCCTTGAAATTTCCGGTTTTCGGAAGTCGTGGGAATATCCAGGTTCCGGGTACGGATAATTCATGCCGGAATACTGCTTCCATGTTCCGGTGGTTTTTCAGGCCGAAAATACACCGGAGTCGACAGGAAGAAGCTGGATATTATCCCGTTTCCTGCGGGTTCCGGCCGGATCCGCGCTCCCGAACGAACGACCTGGGTATTGCACAATTTTCATATTGCTAAAAACTCTTCTAGCTTTTCACTTTTCAAATACAATCGAATTATTTTAATCAATAGAAGAAGAATTAGCTTAATTTCGTTGTATTCTCGACAACACTAAAAGATTAATTAGCACAACAGTAATGCTTTAGAACCAGATTATTCTTAAAAGGACATCAACGTTTTTTTACGTCATTTCTTGCCTTTCTGATTCCTCACAACATTCAAGGATATTTGAAGTCCCAACTTTTCGTCAAGGAACTGTTCTAAAGCTATAAGTACATAGTGAGGCTGAGCGCAAAAAAGAAATCGTATTTTCTTTACGAGATTCAGAGGTATATTTAGATTCTTGAATACGGAAATTATCGAAATTTCCAAAGTTTCCATCGACACTATTAATTCACAGTAGTGAAACCGAAACTTTAAGCGATATTGGAAATTTCTGAAATTTTGGATGTTAGATAATGTTTAGGAGCACCGAACAATTCAGAACCCAAATGCTGGGAATTTTCGAATATTCCAAATTTTCTTTTTTTCTTGAAATCTAAACATTACTGGAAATTCTTGAGACTTTTATCACAAAAGACTCATCATGATAATCCAGAAATGGATACATGATCGAAGAACAACCCTCAATAGAAAACAAGAACGAAAAATGAGATTGATTCTCGTCAATGTCTACGAACATCGTCTTTTATACAAAAAAATCATAATCGAAAAATCTATATAATCGTCCCGTGGGACGAATCTTTCATCCCATCCCATGGATTCATGTTTCGTCCCAACACGTCCCATGGGAAATTTCGGAGAAGTAATTTCGTCCCATGTGATGGGATGGGGTGGGACGGGATGGGATAGTCCCTTCCAATTTGGAGCTCTCGTATACAAATCAAAGAACAATCAAAAGCAAAGCCTGAGGGTGAATTGGGGTACAGGCTTCTATGTAGTGAAAATATCTAAGGTTCAATGAACAGTTCTAATGAATTCAAAATTGATTCATCATTGAAGGATTACTAAATTTTTCATTACTTGATAGTATCTGATGATTTTTAATACAAGAAATATTTTCATTTGATGAAAAATATATCAACAAAAGTTATAACTATACAAAGAAAACTTTCTTCAAGCTCAATGAATAAACAATCGCTCCATAAACACACCTGAAAAATTTACTTATATTGGGTATCTTTATGAAACCATTTCGTCGTCATACAAGCATATTTTTCCGATGGGATAATTCCTTTTTTTCGAAAGTTCTCTGAATGTTCTAAATTACTACTTTGCATATCATCATTTCGAGTTTCGTTTATTTGCTGAGGAGTAAATCAAGTATTAAAATTCTAGGTATAACAACAAATTTTTGGCGAACCGTATAATTTTAAGTACTCTTAATTAATACTTTCGATTTATTCTCTGTATTGAAATTTAGTTTTAGAAAAAGTATGCGGATATTTTCATAATACTTGGCATGCTGTACTAATCTTTGAACAACAGTGCATTTTTGGCTTGGCTTCTTACACGAAATTCATCAGTTTATTGAATGCACGCCCATTTGAAAATGGTCAAATATGTCCGAGCGTTTCCCTAAATTTTAGCTATTTCTCGCTTGTATCTGTAGAACATTACAAATACGTTTAAGTTACCCGTCTTCACTCAGACTGATTTTGGAGAAAACTCATATTTGTGAATATGAGAGACACCATAAGAGCAAAAAATAACTCACTCAACGATTTATTTCTATGCTGACCACAAGTAAAGTTCGTCGACATCGAAAGTCGATTCACTGGGCCCTAGACTAATAGGGGTTATGACTAGAAATACAACGACTGGGCAGAAAATTAGTTGTTTGTGCCAGATTCTGATTCTGAAATTAAAAATAACGAGTAGATAAGTTCCATGGAGACACGGAGCTACTCGAAAAAGTGAAAACGAGGGGAAAACATGGTGAAAATGAAAAATTTCCAACGAAAATCAATGAGAAACACAAACACAAAGCGAAAGACGAAGAGGGCCAGCAGCCAAACTGTGGCTTAGGAATGGGGGCGGAGACCTCAACTATGCTAGTCGATCAGAAACGTGTTTCAAAAATTATGCCGGGGTGGCTCGAAGGTTTTCAGAGGTCGGGAAGCTACGGATTATGTCTCACCTAGCTACTAACTCGCAAAATTCAGAGATTTTGGGATACCAGCCTCAAAATACGATAGAAACTACATCCTGCACCGGCTCCTTCACTGGGAGGGAGTTTATCAGCGTTTCCATCTCGTGAATTCAACCATTGTAGGCACTATGAAAATGGTCATATGTGCTATAGAAATGGTCGTTTGTGCCATAGAAATAGTCATATTGAGCCATAAAAATGGTCATTTGCGCCACGGGCATGACCATTTAGGGCATAGAAGGGGTCACTTGTGCCATAGAAGTGGTCATTAGGGCCACAGAAATGGTCATTTGTGCCATAAAAGTGGTCAGTTGTGCCATAAAATTGGTTGTTTGGGCTACAGTAGAGCTTCTTTTATTGGTTGTTACAGACAGGCAGACAGACACAGGTGAATTCCCCTTTCCAGACCCTATCCTTTCAGTCTAGGGAATAAAATTCTAGTAAAAACAACAGTACATCATTAAAAAATCTATTTTCTCTCAATTTTCAAAAACTTTCCAAGAAAAAGTCATCATTAATATTTACTCGACATTTTTTAAAGTCTATCTAATGATGAGAAACATAATTAACCGGAATCGAATATTAAACCTTTTTAACATATTTATTTTCCATTGACGCTAAGTACCTACTTCTAACAATATCAAGATAAGCAAATCAAACTGAGATCTTATGCACGGAGAATCTTTTTCGAAAGCATCCCATGAAGATTACTTTGATTATATTCATATGACTTAAGGGCTCATAGATGCAAGAAACATTATAAAATAAACCCTGTGATTGAGAAGTTTTAACGATATTGGTGTGCACGTTCGCTTTTTATAACTTATTGCTACATTAGACGGTGTTGCATAACCAGACGAGTAACGGTATTTAATCTTAGTCAAACGAGAATTTATCCACTAGACTGAACACTTCTGCAACAATAGGCAACGATGAGCAAACAGAGTTATTTATATAGTTAAAGAGGAAGTTCACAGCAACTACCCACATTTATTTTATTCATATTTCTTGACATTTCTTACTGAGTTGCCTAATTTTCAAGTGTAAATTTTATAAAGATCCTAAATACATGCCAGCTGCAGATGTGTTGAGATATCTTACTAGTTAATATATATTCTCTTAAGATAAATAAATTACGGTGGATACTCACATATGCATTCATATCCTTGTTGCAAGATCTTGAAATAAAGATCATCTTTTAGTCATGGGAATGAACAACGTTTTCTTAGAATTCAATATTTTATTCATCTCATTTATTGCGATATTCTTGTTATCTACGATCGAACCAGCTAAATCTTTCTTCTTTAATGAGCTGTGATAAGAAAGTAGCCTCACATAGTAACAAGATGACGAACAACATTGGCAAAAATAACGATATACATACAATAGAGGAAAAAGACTTTCGAATCTTCATGCAGGTATTAATGAAGATGTTCCGAATGAAAATAATATTTTATTTCGATGAGAATTGATAGAAAAAACTTACGATTGTTCTTCTGCCGTTTTTGTTTTGATCAATTTGTTCTCAATATTGATGACACCGTAAGATTGAAATATTCTTTGGGAATAATGTCATTTCTTTAAGTTGACCCTTGCAAAATAGAGCGATGAATCACTCTGTTGTATTCAATCTGAATGCCATCTTGAGAATATATTCCATGAACAGAAAAAGAATTATGTCTGATACTTCAAAATAATCTCTGGAAATCTTTTTTGTAGATGTTTTCCTCGTGAACGTTGTCTATGAATATTCTGAAGAACATAAATTCTGCTTAACATGAGCATATTAACCCCAATTGAGACAATAAATTTACAAAACTACCGACTACAGAGATGAGGTTCAGCGAAAAAACTCTGGTAACTCATGCATTACCAAAAGTCTACTAGACATGACTTTCATTTAACAAAGAAAACATAGATGCATGTATGTAAAATAGTGAAGTTCGATCGAACCAATTAAACGACATTTATTGTTCTATGGATACATTTTGTATCTTAGGAGACTAGTTCTGGTTTATTGCGCTAAGAATATGAAATCATATATGATTAGAGCTACTTGTGTACAGATAATACGAAAAGTATACGTCATCAATAAGCTTCTACGGCTGAATTCGAACTCTCAAAGGCTGGACAAAGCATGTGATGCTTATGAAAGCTGAAATGATTTTATGTTTACAGACAAGGATAGTCCCATCTTCACTTTAGCAAATAAAAGTAAACTAAATCAAAGTCAATTACAATTCTTTCAATTACTTATGATACTGTATGATACTGTTGCTTTATGATGTGCCATCAATGTAATGAGACCAAAAACTCAATATTAAATTCTATGGATTTACATTTTCTTTATTTTACACTTGTCGACGATCTGGTCTTCGTTCATCCGGATTGCAGTTTTTCTTGATTATCAAATAAGATTCTTTTTAATGATAAATTTCAGACAGCAATCCTATCGAGATGAATTCAAAACTATTCTTTCCTGTAGTTGAAGATGAACAGAAACGTGCCTAATTCATTTGAAAAATAAGGATAAGGCAAGAGTGGCAAGATCATCAAGATTTTTTGGTGATCAGAATAGAATCTTGTCTCTTTCCTCTCTCCAAAAATTTTTGCCTGAGGTTCAAGGTAAAAATTTTCGTCCACTTGATCAGAAAAATAAGAATCAGGAAAGAGATACAAGATATTTTTAATTTTTTGGAATTCAGACAAGTTTCTTTTTCTGTTCTTTTCAAAGATTCTTACAAGATCTACAAGAAATATGTCAAAAGATGCCTTTGTGCATGTACATTTATAAATATAGACGCTTGAGCGTTATTTATTCACTTTTATTTGTGTAAGAGACGTATCCACACGGATTAGAGTTAAAGTAAGTAACTTTAGAAATATATGCAAAAAAAAAGAACTAAGATCATAACTGCACCAGTTCATGTGTGGCACGATGGCAAAGAAGATGACGACAGGGACCAGCTGTAACAGACATGCATTTATTAAATCAATAAAATTTGCTGGACTATTTTCTGGTCGTCTTTTTCCTTAAGCCCCCATCCCCCCTCAAAAGTCGATTTTCGTCAAAGAAAGTCCAAAGCGGTTGAAATTTTCAGGATATGTTGGGACTGGAGTGGATAGCCTACGATAAAAATTTCAGCCGAAATATGCAAGTTTAAGGAAGTTATAAAGTGAACATTGGTTAAAAATGACCCATTCTCCATCCTAGTTATTTTGTCTTCAACTATGTTTTCTCGAAAAATTGTTTTTACCATTCGATAGAGCATGCAAAGACGCAGGGCAACTCATGCTCCGATTTTTGAAAAAGCTTTTTTTATGCCCGAAAAAGTTTCCACAATTCAAAGTCCTTGAAAAAAAGGCCAAAAAACTGCAAGTAAATTTTTTAGGCGATTTTTTTGGGCATAAAAAAAGTTTTTTCAAAAACCGGAGCACCAGATGCCCTGTGTCTTTGCATGCTCTATCGAATGGTAAAAACAATTTTTCGAAAAAACATAGTTGAAGGCAAAATAACTAGGATGGAAAATGGAAAAACATGATTTTGAGAAAAACAAAAAGATTTTTTCGACCAAGTTTTTCGGTATTTCAGAATTTTTTGAGGAAGGCTTTTAGAAATCCTCAAAGTTTATTGCAAAATTTTGTATCAGCATGAATCTTGTCAGAAGGTACAGATTTCTTTTTTCCAGGCAAGAATCTTTTTCTATTCATTCTATACAAAATTATTGTCTGATAATCAATAAAACAAGAATATGGAACGAACGAAGTCAAGGTCGTCGGCTAGTGCAAGTTTTGAAATTAAAATAGAGATGATATATCAATCCTACTATTTACAGTAACACGATCCTATTCGGAGAAGTCATACTTAAATATATAGTAATATAGTGATACTCATGAAATATAATCAATAAGAATGTTCTCAGTAAATTTCCTTTGCTTACGAAAATATGAGGAAAAAGGTTAAATGATGGGTTTTCAGTGTCTTCGCTGACAATGAAATCTGGAATTCAATATCATCATCGTGAATTTTAGTCATATGCACATAGAATCTTCTCTATATGTTGTTCAGACTCTATCAATATATCATGTTGATTTAAAAAGGGGAAATCCAAAATTCTATTGTCGTGAAATCCTGACATTACCAACGAGAGATCTGGAATTGCTGCAACTCGAAGTTGATATTACAAGCGAAGTTAACGCTTGTTGTCAACAGACGTGAAGTGAAAACAAGTTCCTCCTCCGGTAAATTGAGCAGAAAAGAAGTTCAAATTTTTCTCAAGTGAAATATGGAAATGTGAAAGAGACTTGAAATGTTGGAATTCCTTGTTAGAGTTGAGTTAGTGTTTAAAGGCGTAGAAGCAACCTATACTGAAATGAAATTTTAGAAGACTGAAATAGAATCGGAGAGCAACACAATGAAGTTCTCTGTGTTTGCAGTTGATACAAAAGCATTCGGATATTCTAGAAAACGAAGGTTCTTTTTAGAATAGGTTATAATTTAATGTAAAACATGGAATACAGGATAACATGAAAAGCAAAGGAAGAAAAAAAATGAGAGCTACTTAGCATTAGCACAGGACAACAGCTATTAATATTGTTTTTTATGTGAACGTCAGAATACTGTATGCATTTTTCATTGAGCAACAGAAGATGGATGTACGGAGTTCAAAGTACGAAGAGTAACCGTATTCCTAGTAGCAGTTTCATCAGGATTGATGTAATGTTTAAGACAAAATATGCGGAACAGTTGTTTGACAGTTTTTCTTACTTCATTAGACATAAGCCAATATATGTAGAATGTACAAACATAATTGCAGTGAAATAATAGAAGTATGACTTGAGCAAAAATGTTTTCAAGAGCCAAACGAAAACTATCTTTCGGAACATTGCGGGTCAAATCTAAATAGATGCCTTCAAATCCGAATGGAACACCGGAGATTCCAAGCACCACTAGTTGAGGGAATAGCATTCGACGAATTTGTTTCGTTAATCGCCCACGAGGCACATTACTAGTAGCCATCCGAAGATTGCTCATCGTTCTCGTTGTAAAAATTGTGATCACAAGTATTGGACCGATGCTATAGACGAAAGGTGTCATTACGTAGGTATTGAAAGTCGTGAAATAACCTGGACGCAATACACAAGCTCCGTTTTCAATACCACTAACAATGATGATTGGGATATAGACAACTGTCCAAAACGCCACTGTAGTAACGATTGCAATTCGAACTAATCTAATAGAATTCCACCGATGACGGAAACTAGCATCACGACATGTGGTTGCATATTGATCAAAAGCTGCCCAACATGGAAATGAAATGGCGGCTACAGTTGTCATGTAGAGTAAATAATTATGTTCACGGCATGCGGTTTCATTTGTATTGAAAAGCCCCAAACCAAATCCATTGACAAGAATACTTTGTAGATAAATTGCTGGCAAATGTATACCTGTCATCACTGCGCCAGCCAGAAGATAATTGATGCTTGGATTACGCCAAAAACGACTTTGCTTGGTAAAAACGAGAACAGTAAGGATTGCCCCAATGATTCCAAAGATGATCATTGGTATGGCACATGTATAATTGAACCAACGAGTTATTAGAGCGATTTTATCAACGCTTGACATTTCTGTGAAATGATATAATTATCCTCATACGTTGCTTTATATACATAGAGAAAGAATTTTCTCTCTTCCTTTACATCTTAGATGTAAAATGAGAGATTTGTCACCAATATTTTCTTTTATGGAGACTTAATCCTGGTAAAAACATTTTTATTAGATATAACAAAATTTATAATTTAATAAAGATATGCTGAAAGCAATACACCGTCAGTTGGATGATCCCCGATATGATGAAAAATATGCATGATATTTTTGAGTATGTATTGAAAGAAAAATGATCTGTTTGCAGTCACATATTTTTGATCCTCGTATTTCGACGGAATTAAATTTTTTCTGACAACAGATAAGGAGACAGCCCTATATCCTCATAAGAAGAGAGAATTTTTTTCTAACGAACATGCATTAATGACGGTGCAACAATTTTCTTTTTGAACCAGTGCTTTTTTAGCTCATATGCGAGTAGGACAGCTAAAACGAGTCACTCACGCTCATCATAACGTGTCTTTTTGTCGATAAAAACCTATGTAACGGGTTTCAAAAAACAATCCTTTTTATAACTTTCATTGGGATTCAGATATGTTCTTTTCTTTTACCTTATATCAGTACCAATTTTCTGAAATGAACCATTTTCTTGAATTTAAATTATTTCATATTAATCTTCGTAGTTTTTTTCTTTGCTGAAATTCCACCTAACTATTTGAGAAAGAAGACGAAGGTTGTCTGCCACTTTTTAAAGTCGGATGGACTAGTATTTTTTGGCACACACCGTTCACAATTTTTGCAGATAATCATTCTCATCAAAGTTTTTGATATTCTCCCAGATAAATTTCTAACATTTATTCATGAATACAAATTTAATTCAACTTTCGAGCTAACAGCAGCAGCTTAAAAATAAGAACAACTATTGAAAATATGTCATAAGATAGAATAGTTGTAATCAAAAGATAATGATCAGGAAATAAAAGTCAATTTATTGCATAGATGAAATCAAAGAACAAAAATCGTGGAAATTTCTAGCTCGTTTTTACAGAAACCAAAGGGAGAGGGGTTCTCAATCTCCCAGCAGATTCATCAATAGCTATCTACGAGATTTGTCAGACAATCTAGGTAATATATTGTCATTGGATTTGTCACAATCCAAAGGGCAAAATAAATCTCTGCAATCACTGAAATCGTGGAGTGGTGAGGGGCGGGAGTTAGGCTTTGTCCCCACACTAGGAGCCTTGGAGAAGATTTTATGTTTATTAGAAGAAAAGTCTACATGTAGTCAACATAGAAACGCTTCTTCCAGTAAATTACACTCGATCGTTGATTAGATTATGTCAGACCAATGTAGCATATCACATTAACGTCGCTTTTATCAATAACTTCAGTGGTGCACTTTTCTGTTACCTTTAAGATTTCAACAAAGTACGTGAGGAAAAAAAGATGGAAGTGCATAAAAGTGAGATTAAAATTGATTTAAATGAATGCACAAATAACTTTTCAGTAAATAACTGTAATGCCAAACTGAAAACTTGAATTAAATTATTGAAGTGCACTGCAAGTATTTAGCAATTCATTTATTGAAGCACTCAAGTATACAAATTTTCAAGGATTCAAATATTCAAGTAATTATAACTATTCATTTATTCAAGCACTCAATCATCGAAGTATTGAAGCATTCATTTATTCAAGCACTCAATCATCGAAGTATTGAAGCATTCATTTATTCAAGCCTTCATGATATGTTGATGTATTCAATTATTCAAGTATTCAATTATTCTAAGAATAAAAGTTTCATGTGGTTTCATAGAAATTTTTTGGTTCACAATGAACCTGATTTTACATCAGAAGAAATTTTCACAAAATTTCGAGAGTTTTTATAAAAATTTAATTTTTTTAAGTGAATCTGCTTTTGTGCTCCGGAATAAATGTTCTCAAATTCAGAAAAATTGCTACTTTTCGATAATTGACTATGGGAAGTTCGACTATGCAACAATTAAATAGTTCAATTTAAATTTCACCTTGGACATGTTTGGAATATCTTTTAGTATACGGGAAGCAGTCGGCCAACGAGAAAAGACGGAGACATCAGAAAACACACATTCACACCCCCTTCCACTTTTCTCGGAACCAACACATGGTCTAATTTGATGTGTCTCAAAATCTATTCGTCGCTAGCATTTTTCCGCTCTTCGAAGCATCCACTCTTCGTTTCATGTGTGTGTGTTCACGCGAACTTCATGGTACCCACACTTGGTGTATACGTCGTATCAAAGTTATGGTTTTCGTCGAAGTTGTTTTTTAGTAGATTTTTGGTGCTTACTTCTCTGTGACTGTGAGACCTAGTTGATTCATGAATGACCACAAACAACACTCTGGTACCCCTTTATAATCTCATCGGCAATTTCGAACGTACACGCCCTGTCTATATGCGGTCGACTTCAACAATCGAACCAAATCATAGCTGCATCAGTATCGTCTCGTTCTGTGAAGAGTGAAGGTGACGATATCGAATGGACAGCTCACTTCAACGAGCGTTTTAAAATACGATTGTAAAAGGGGTTGTAAAACGAATCAATACAAATGTAAAAAAGATAAAATGTTATGTAACTCTCGCTGTCATCATTCAGCAGTATGTGGAAATAAATAATTTTTATATACAACTTTATGCATCTGTTTTGCTTAAAAAGAACTTCGACACGACATATATATATATATGTCAAACCTGAAAGTTGAATTCAATTGTTTAAGCACGGAATGGTTGAAATTCAGACATCGATTATTCAGTTATCCATCAGTACTAGTTGTACTTGCTTTCTTTAAAAAATTAATTTTGGAATACAAAAACAAATTCATTGAAATAAGTTAATTTTTTTAAAAAGTTCAAAAATTGAATGATTCCAAGATCTTGAGTGAAAGAAAAAGTGACATTATTGATATTCTCACACATTTTTAAAATATGTAATACCCTGGAAATGAGTTTCAAAATTAAATCATATTAACTTGTTCAATTCACAAATGTCTATGACATTAGGCAACAATGGGGTCACTCTCAAATCAATCGCATCAGATTTATGAAGAACAGAAGAGAGTAAATGATAGTTAAACAAAACAAAATCGTAGAATATTAACAAAGATGTTTAGACTAATCTAGTGTAAAAAGAAGGATTCATACTTTATTAGAAAATCGCTGATGCTCTATGCCATATGAGATGGTTTAGAATTCAAATTTCTTAAAGCTAATTTTCTTTTTTTAGAAAAGACAAAGTAAAAATTATTCTAGGTTTTAATGATGATCAAATATTATATTTAGTGAAATTCTTAAATATCTTTCTTTCTTAAGTAATGTTTCTCAGAAATTTCAGAAATAAAACATATTTAAGTTATTTTTATTTACAAGATATATATATATATATATATGAATAATTGTCTAAACTGTCTGATAAAGAGTTCTTTCAAAAATAAACATCAACTTGATGTCATCACATTAAGCCAACGCTCTTTTAAACATAAATCAAGGTGAATGATATTCCAAAAACGTTTCAACAATTAGAAACAAAAAATTGACGTACTAAAAATAAATTGGACCAAACTATTGGATTAACGAGCATGTTAGTTTTTTACGCTAAAAGTTTCGTTGTTTGAATTTGTACAAATAGATATGTGTTCAATTTCTTAAAACTGCTTACGTTAACTGAAAAATGAATCTCATTTTTCCTTATGTGTTCAAATGCATATGTCTCACTATCGAAGATGAATAACGCAGCAATGTTTTGACGCAAAGTCATTGAAGAATTAATTATTAGTATGAAAAATCTTATTCCCTCAATCAAAGATTATGAAAAATTTATCATAAAAAATCAAATATCATATCAATGATACTGGCTATTTGTATTCAACATCTAATTACAGATCTTGATACAAGATAATATGACTATCTGGGACTTGAGATGTTCAGATCTGTCCTCATTTCTGTACCTTATATCTTAGTCAAGATCTTGGTTAAAAGTCATTCGCCTAGAGGGAAAATATTACAGAACTCACCGGATGCTCTAATCTTCGAAAAGATAGCATTCGAAATGTTCTATCAAAAACTCATTGTCACCGTAAGGAATCTATTCTAGAGAATTGAAATTTGAGAAAATTTCGAAAACTATTAGCCAATACGTCCTTGAGTGAAGTTGGCGATTCTTAGAAAATTATATCTAGATAAAAACGTTAAAAAATCAGGATTCACAAAAAGTTAAAAACGTTTGTCATTGCATCCCAATTAAATATGATTGAACTTTTCGCTTTCTATGAACAGTATCTAACCCATTTCCGTTAGAAAACTGAGTCGCATAATATGTTTCTACTTTCGAAGCGCACTCCTCTATACTGCTTAGTTAAGAGAATATTTAGCATTGATATTTTCATACAAGGTAAAAAAAGTGTCGTTTAAGAACTACAGTTGTTCTAAAAACTGTTTTTCAGAGATCAAATTTTATCAGAAGATTTTGTTTGATGATAAAATTGTATGAATGTCCCATGATATGTGGAATACCACCAGAGTAATGCTGCTTTAAATCATTTGGAAAATTTTAAGTTCTTAGGTTTTTCCCTTGATCGATAAGAGAAATTATCACAAAACACGTTTCTATGTTCTGACATGAATATGACATATGAAATCTTATTTTGAGCCCTGCAATGCTTTGAAGGCAGGACAGAACAGGGTAGAGTAATTAAAGATGAAACTTCTACACTAAAGATCTTTTTAAAATGATCGAAAGCGTTGATACAAATCATGTTATTACTTTCAAGTTAAGAATTTATGCCTCGCTTCGTACATTTTGAAAGAATGCCGCGACTCAAGTCCGTATATCATGGAAAAGTATTGCTTCTGACCTGAAGTTCTACTTTATTTTTGTTTATAATGAAGAATAGAAATAAATGAAATCTGTCTTTATTAGATAAACATAAAGGCTTTTTCCTGTTTATAATAAAACAAAGATAAAATAAATGATAATAAAAAGCTTTCCTAAAGCCTAATCCTTAGTTTTTTTCTACATAGCTCACTAAAATCAGTGATAGATTAGATTGACATGAAATGAACTAAAGATGGTTTTCCATATATTTTTCACGCATCAACTTGTTCGTTTTAATACTATTATGGGGTGAATTAACGTTGACAATTAGGCATTATATTTATAAACATATTCTGTTGCTAAAGTAAATGGTTGTCTATTTACCTATTACGGAAAAGATTCTATTTTTTATTCTTTCGTTCACCTTTATTTTCCAACATAGAGATTTCATTTTTCTTTATTTTATAAAGTAAACATAAAATGAGACTCTCTATGTCTTGCAGTATAGTTAATGCATGCCGAAATTCTCACATAAGTCTAAAAACATACTCGTCACTTAAATCTTGTAAATCTGCAAACGGACTACCATCTCACATAGAATAATCTTCAATCGAAAAAATGAATAAATCCATACTTCAGATATGGACAGACGTACAAAGAGATTTCGAAAAGTGTCAACTATTCCTGAAAATTTCAAAGAAGTAAAGAAATGAACTTTTCTCTTTTGGTAATATTCTATTATTGAGGGATATGTTATTAAAATCAGCTATGCTCTAATTGAGTCACTTACGATTGAGTCTCCGAATATTAAAAAAAACTTTGATGTGATTTCTACAGTTGTAGGTCTTTTTCGCGTTCATGAACTTGTTGAATAAGAAAACCAACTGATATGAACACGTAAGATATGTACTAGGCGAAAAGAAACTCTGCCACAATTCTAATAGAGTTCAATTCGATAATAAGATCTGAGTTATTTAAAATTAGTTTTAAAAGTCAATTTCACTCGACCGAAATAGATTTCACATCAAGTCATTAGATTTAAATTGAATAAAAAGATTGCCACTTTAATCCGTTTTCTCATTTAAAAAAATCAATTTTAACAAGATACGTTTTCATTGTTTTTAGTAAGATCATGGCAAAGAATGTCACACGTTGGTGCTCTATGATGGTTTCTGATCGAGAATGAAAATTCATTTTTTTCGTGCATTCAATCAATAAATAATAAAAATTTGTTTAACGAACCAGAAAAGTATGCTAATAAGTAATGACTGCAGAATTGTGTATGCAACGACTGTTAACGAGAAAATTTTTATCATGCAGATGCAGGCTCTGATAACGTATCGAGTATACTGTAAAATATGCTGAGGGTTCAGAGCTATACTTTAATGATAGATTTTTCTAATCAGTTAGTACAAGAAACTATAGCAAGTTTTCAACTCGCTAAAATACAAGCCATGGGACTATAATATCATACCGATCGATTTTTTCTTTCGATGTCTGAATCTGAACTGAAGTTTGAAAGTTTTCGGACGATTGAAATGTATCAAACTAAAACAAAACAAATATTTAAGAAGATGAACATTTCGAAGCTTCGCTATGTGATGGCTATAGAGTAGCTAAAAATTGAAAAAGACTAGGTAGGACTCATCTATTAACTATAGTTAAAGAATCATGGTACTGTTTGTGTAATTTACTAAGGCTGCTCGACTGAAATTTACTCATATACCAGGTCACATTCATCGAAATCATAAATGATGCTGTAAGACTAAAAATTCTCTTAAGTATTTGTTAAATTCTTCATGAAATTCTTCAAACTTCTTGTTCTTTATCAATTGAGTTTGTTTTAATGTTCAGTTGCAAATAAGTTGACCTCCATTGAAACCATCTACTTCTGCTTAGGATTTTAAGAGTGGATTAAATAAAAATAGTGGACTTCAATATCAATCATCTTGTTCCGACACAAATCATCACATTAAGTAGAAGTCCGTAAGAGTTCCTTTTTTGTGCTCGTTATTATGATTAATAATTTTATATTAAATTCCGTAGTCAGAATTCGATGTTACTCAGTTTTAGCTCGTTTACAAAAAGAAGACGGACATCACGTCCAGACGCTTCCACCTTCCATTATTGCACATGACTGTTAATAAAGTCAAATATGTCTCATTTATCAATCTCTATTGAAAACATTTTCATAGAGAATGCAATTATGGAAAATAATTCTCTATTTGAATCAACTATTAACTAGATTCTATGAAAGCATACAACCCTTTTAGTTTGACCACTTATTTATGTACCTGATCTAATCGTTTTTTTTTACTTGAATGAAACGATGAAGATGACAAGCGCCTATAAGAGAAACTCAAAAATAAAACCGATGTAAGAGACATCAGTAATATTTTCTCATTTTGAAGGGTATTCTGAGAATTTCAATCTAAAACCTCTGAGAAAAGATGTATTGCTATTCTAAATATGTACTATTAAGGTGGAGTGAGGTGAAATCAACCTCTAGCTCTATTAGGACGACCTCACCGAGTGTAAGGTGGCTCATTGAAAATTGAACGACCAAATATATCAGAATTCATCACAATCCTACTCAAGGCTTCAACTGACTTCTACCGTGGGCGCTTATTGATACTCGAGCAATTCAGTCACTACTCGACAGTTAGGTCTTTAATCAAATCCATTCACCTTGGTAAAGCTTGAAATAGTTTGCTTTTCTGTATATAACCTTTTCAATCATTTTAGTTTTCAAGGTGTAAATGTCAAATTTCCAAATGCATTAGGATGTTTTCCTACAACAATTAGTCTCTGCATCTTTATTGATATCGAAAAATATAAGATATGACTACGTAGGAAACTTTCCTAGATTTTGTCATCGAAGTAACATTCCAAAACACACATTGTTTATGATTTCTCTAAAAATATTCTATTGTGGGCTGTATATCAAGGCTTCACAAGCTTTGACCTGCTGCCGTCTTTGAATTCTCTATTCGAATCATTGAACCAACAAATAGAAAATCTCTTCTTCAATAGATTTCAGTTTTGCAGCCAGTTTAAAAAGTAAGTTGTATGGCTCATGTTTGAAGTAATAAAGTTTTTCTCCGAAAATTTACCCGTCTTTCTCCCTTGACGACAACAAACAGTTGTGCGGGATTTCACTCTGTAGCCCATTACGTGAAAACTTAACTGATAACTATTTACAATTAAAATATGAGCATTCCGTTGGATTTATCATACTGGTCCCGACTATCCCATCTATTGTGCATCCCAATCGATATTTCATAGTAACAATATAAAAATACAGTATTTAAAGAGAAAAATTGACACTAGTTTATTTTTATATCAGCACTCAGGGCATACGCAAACAAATTCACGAGCTACAAATTCATCTGTTTTGTGATGCTAACTCTCTGTCAGTTTAGGATAAGGCGTCGCCTATTCTAAAATTAAGAAGATAATGTTTCTAAAACATAGAGCACTCTTCAGATGTACCTGTTAATATTTACTTAATCGAAGATATTTCATACATCATTCTGCGACCCCTGCCCGCATTTTGAAAAAATGTTCTCATAAGTTTTGAAAACAGCTTTAACTTTGACTGGTAACAAGCACTTGAATGACATGTTACTGGTTATAGTTCAAATGTACAGTCACCCATTAGTAGTTTGACTCTAAATCTGTCACAATACGACGAAACAAAGAATAGATAAGTGTCGTCCAACGTGTTTTAACACTCTCAACCGTAAATACAGCTGATTTTCTAATATAGATATTGTCATCGTATTTGACAGAGTTCCGTATGAGACAAAAGAAGATGTAATATACTCTGTTCAGATGACAGCTGCGTTTAATCGAACTATTCAGTTAACTCTGGTAAGCAGAAAAGAG
>OENT01000877.1:8930-22984 GCA_900239685.1 Rotaria macrura
CAAGGAAGGTTTTTTTGAGAAAGTAATCGAATTTTTAAAAGGTTTTACCGAAGGAAATCGGGGTCGGGGAATCCGAAGATGCCATCAGAATTCGAAAATATTGTAATGGGTTTTGGGGGCCCAAGGAAGGTTTTTTTGAGAAAGTAAGGGAATATTATTTCGAATTCTAATAGCAGATTCGGATTCCCCGAACCCGATTTTCTTTCGTCAACCTTTATAAAAATCTCTTGTTTTGTCTAAAATTCCTTTTCCTGCTACGTTACTGGAAGAATAGTTTTTCCGTTACGGTAATCGTGTAACGTTAACTTACCAGCCCTACTTATGGGAAACCCCCTAGGATCGCGCTTGAAGAGTTATGGGTACCCCCCCCCCTGGGAGAGCGCTCGAAAAGTTATCGAATGAGGTGTTGTTCGTAATGTAAACGATTTTGTGTTAGATGTTTTGAGCTCCAGCTCCCGAGAGCTGGAGCTGTTGAGAGCTCCAGCTCCCAGGAGCTTGAGCTGGGGGTAAGCTCCAGCTTCCAGGAGCTGGAGCTGTTCACCAGCTCTTTCGGGTAGCTCTCGAGAGCTATGTAGCTGGAGCTGTCGCACGCCTATGAAAGAGTCCATGACAGAAATGGATTACGAAATAATTTTAAAATTCCATATCTTATACTGAAGACTTATATGAAGTTTTAACCTTCAGTTATCAATGTTCCTACGGCACCCAAATCGAGAAGGGTATAGTTTGTATGTGTAAGGGTTACAATTTCAAGTAAAACTATAATTGAATTCAACTAACAAATTTTACGAATATAGGCATACGAGAGTGTGCCAAATTATGATAGTATCTACCTGAGTGCAAATAGAATAGAGGGTCTATGTCACAAACGATTTCAGATACCTAATCTCTCCTTATGGTTTCAATATGAATTTCGAAATATATTTTTGAGAGTAACACACTCATACATAATTATATGAAAGTATGATTATCAAAGTTTAGTACTATAATACTTCAAAACAGAAAAATTCTCTCAATACTAATGACTACAAAGACTCTCTGAAAATAGTGCCTTTTCAAAATACATACATGTTTTCCTTGTTTTCGAATAGAACCCTGTGTGTGCACCACGATAATAGCCGTTGACTATATCGGTGCTGTTACTTGCATGAAACTGAAAGATTATGCTGTATAAATAGACATTCGGAGAAAAAACATTTGCTTGTATGCGTGCATTCAACCGTATATGTGATTTAACTATGATGCTTTTACTTCCTTTGATTTCATTGCACTGCCTTTTTTTCATATTAAAAAATATCGCACTGTTGTTTGTTTTATCACGCGCTGTTCGAACAGCTTTAATGACGTCAATAAATAGATAACCCAATCATCCATAAAATATGAGCCATACAATATAGGTATACTTGGTTTTTACCAACTTGCTGCAGAGGAACGGAAAAAATTGACGATTAACTGGTGACAGTTGCTCACTCCAAACAATAACTGCAATTAAAACCTGATTAAACAAACATTTTTAAACATCAAGGGACACATTATTATTGATTAAAGTTCTAACCATGTATAAAAAGTAAAACAAGAACAATTTGAAGTACTTTTTAATATTAATAAAGTAATATAGTCTCTCATTGTAACTTGAATCACAATATCAAAATTTCATTTTATTTTTGTTCGTTACCATTCATCGTCCATTATCGAAAGATGATTGTCTTTCTTATCACAATTAATTAGCTTGAAATCTCTTCAAGGTGACCGATCACTTCGTCGCAATGATAACTGGTTGCGATAAGTTCATCGTATTTAAACTAAAAAATGAACTTAATTGAATTAAGTGATTGTAGTTTTAGTCTGTTACCTAATTTTAATTGCATGCATGTGAGGAAGCACTCAGAGTAAGAAATAATTTGGTTTTGTAGATAATGTTTTAGAAATTATACTGTTTTATTGAAAATAATCTGGTATTAAATAAAACTGAAGTGTTTCAAGAATATGATTTCTGAGACGATCGGGAGCGAAGAAAAACTACTATTAAACTAACATGAAACTCGGTCTTGTTTGAAATTTGTCATTCACTGAATATTTTTGTGGCAACTGTTTGTGATCAGAAAATCTATTTGATAAATATACGAATTCATTTTTAAAATTTTCGAATTGGTTTGAACTTTTTATGCTACGGCCATAAATAAAAATAATCGTAATCAATTTCGGAACACTATTTTTTTATATCATTATGTACAGATGGCGTCTTTGAATTCAAAAAATTTAAATTAAAGAACTAACTTGCTTTAAATCAAGCTAACTTCGTTTACAGCGAAACAGTTAAGTTTAAATTAAATTTTATAAATTTATATTGACAGAATTTACGCAACAGCTTAATCAAATTGATTTGGACTATTTTAAGCACGTTACAGTCAAACATTGACTTTTAAGAGCATATGCCGAACTTAACTAGAGCATCTTTTTTATTTCATTATTGTAACTAAAATCATATTTTTTTGAAACATCCATGACTGAATAACTTTGAATGCTTTATTGGATCGCAAACCATCTTTCAATTCGAAGCTATTTCTCACATAAGGAAAAAAATTTTTCTCTAATTAACTTCGTAGAAATCCTATGCAAAATCAAGTCTAACACTTTTATTAGTATCAATCTGAAATACACGAGCGGAAATTCGATAAGTCTGTATTTCTTCTTTTTTTGAAAAAGCTTGTATTATTGAGTAGTCAGACTGAAGAAAGAATTTTACACGTGCAAAATTGAATAACAGGCCAATTTGAATTCATTAATTCAATTAAGTAATTATTTGGTTTATATACGGTAACTTATCCCAATAAATTATCATTGCGATGAATTGAGTGCGAAGAAGTGATCGCGACGAAGTGTCGTGCGAAGGATTTTACTAGTATCCTCTTCTATCTACTATAGCGGAGAAATTTTAAAAAGAGAATGAACAGGACTAAAGTATTGATAAGAGTCGCAAAAGCTGAATCGGGTTATTCCGAATTACTGCACTTGGGATAATTTGGATGTTGTCCAGAGAAAACTGATATGAGTTCATTTTCCAGTTTCCCAGCTCATTTCTAATGATTTCTCATAAAATAAAAAATAAGTCATTCGATAGCTTAAAGTGTCGTCTATGCTACCTAATAATATCGATACAAATGTACGTATATTTGGGATACAGCGTATGAACTTGCTTTTCATCCACATTTTTCAGGTTTTTGTTGTGCTTATAATGTAGATGTCAAGAGCTTTTTACACTCTACATTTTTAACTTTAGAAATATTCAATGATTCATGCAGGATTGAAACCTCATTAAAAAATTACATAGAATAAGTGATATTGTTCGAAACGACGTGTCTTTTATTGTATACTGAAAAGTTTTCGGTGAAAACGAACATATAAGACACAATTTTTTTTTCACAAAAAAATCCTGACTTTTATAATTGTACAACTACAAAACCATCGAGATAGGAATTCATCGAACCAGTGACAATTCAAGTTTTCTTTGGAAACGATAACTAGGTGCATCGCTTTCGGGTTTCAACTCCTTTAGAACGGAACCCACGGAAACGTAAATCGTGACGCTCGCTATTATAATATCATCTGACAAAACACACACATTGGATCGTTCATAGTTGACCAGTACTAATGAATATAGTTTCCTGTTAAACAGAATATATAAAATCTATCACTCTGTAGACTTCGTGCCCGACGTGCTCTCGATAACTCAAATCTCTTCTATTATTCGATTGATGCAATGGTTTATGCTAAAAAATTCACAGTGAACGTTTACGAACTAAATTTCAAAGGAATTCTCATAAAAATTTATTTTTTCGAAGTAAAATGTGCAACATGCATCGTTCTATCGAGTTCACTTGGTGTGGGTACTGGTATCGGCAGTAAACAGCCCAGGTCCATCAAAACTGATATCCGTTACTGACCGTTGAGTGGACGCAGTTATACGGACCGTAACATCATTAAAATAGGGCCGTATACGGAGCCGTATACTGTGAAAATACCGCCGTATACAGCCCTATTTTAATGAAGTTACGGTCCGTATAACTGCGTCCACTCAACGGTCCGTATCGTTCGACCTGGGAGGAGTTGGGAACAATTTCCAGTGTCATATCGCTTTTGAATCGAAACTATGTGCATTATGCAGACTGTGAGTAGATATGAACATGTTGAAAAGAGTTCATGCTCATAGCTTATTTCTGTCGTGATATTCAATTTTCATGGTATTCTTTTAGTGAAAATCCGTGGTCCCCCTCAAGTTCACCGCAAAATGTATGATTCAAAGTTTGACTTGAAACTTTGTCGAGAAAAGAGTCTCAATACAGCCAGTTTATTCTTAAAGTTTTGGATTATTGGTTTCGTTCTATTCCGAGATACGAGTATAAGAAAAAATATTGTTTTTCACATCACACAGCACGAAATCCTAAATGTTCATATTTAAGGATAGGAGCAATCAAAAAAATTGAAAACTTCATGATCAACTAGTTTCACTTAGACCTTTCTTTGCGCAAGGTTTTAAGTCGAAACTTGAAACTCGAAAGTTGATGTTTCGGATGAACCTGCCGGCGAATGTGGGTTGGGCCACAAAATTCGATAGAAATCAAATATCTCGACAAGGGTTTAATAGTGCATCTTTACGGATCAGCAAACGAAAGATCATGATGCGTTCTACGAAAACGATAAATTAAAACTTGAATTATAACTCCTGTCAAACCTCGCAATCGAACTGCATTATAGACCACACTCTAAAAAAACAGAACTTTACCGAACCTTTTTGGGGGTTCGGTAAAGTTCTTTTTTTTTAGAGTGCAGTGGCTATTTTTCAGTATACTAATGCTAACTTTCGATTTTATTATAACCTAAAGAACTTCAAAAAATTCCAAACCATCTGTTATGCATAGGAAATACATAACACCTTGTAACTACATAATAACTAACAGATATAACTAGATCCTTAATTTATAACACATTTTACTAATATTTATGGGTAATACTATTCAGCTATTTGAATTACATTTTGGCAGCTGCTTTTAACTACATACTCGATGTAGAGCGCTATTCAAGAATCATTAAAATCAGGAGCATATTAGTTTCATCCCTAGCTAAGATATGTATTCGAATCTCGTCTATCCATTTATTCGTCTGGCTGCCAACTGAATCGCATGTGGTACGATGGCTGTGTCGGTGTGTCTTCTAGTATATGTAGGCGTATGTCTCTGAGTCTAGGAATAGGGGATGAATATAGGTGTGAGTGTTACTCTAGTAGGCGTTCCCTAAAACCCAAGCCTCGTCAACGCAACAAGGCCCGAAATAGTTTATATATATTACATTGATAGACTTTCTGTAATTAGAAATAAAAGCAACGCATAAAAACATGCAGGATACAAGTTATAAAATTATTCTCGAAATTAAGACGTGATCAAGATAACAATAAACATGAATAAAAATAACATTAGAGCAAACAAACAAATTGAACTGATGAAAAGATTTCATATTAGTAATTCATGAAACACAAATAAAAAAATATTTTATCTTTATTATGCGAAGCACTTAACTTAAGTATGTTGAAATCGGAGTGATGTGTAGGGAATATTATTATTTCTCAAATTTTTTTCATTAATTTTGTTTATCAATTCAAAATACTGTTTCTTAATCTGAAAGGACATTTTATCTAAAATTTAGAAATTGTAATTTAACCGATTACGATTTATATATTTAGGGGCATGTTTATAATCTTATTCAAAAAGTGAACTGTGGAAAATGAAAAGGAAGTGTTCTTTTCGTTAAATCTATTCATTCATTCGAGTAGTAGAGGTGATTCATCAGTGAAAAATGGGGGATGAAATAAATCCGTCCTCGAAATATGTTCTTCCTATGTTTCATTTAATTTTATCATTTTCCTTCTTCATAGAAATTTATTTTATTTTCATGTATACCAAACTATAATGAGAATTATTTTTTGTACTGATACTGTCGTCCGCTAGTGAATTGTAGACAAAAAATTGATAGGAGTACTCGAACAAGTAACTTGAGTACTCATGGTGGCAAGTCATACTCTCTGGATGAGTATTTTCACTTAGGGTCTATTAATGTATTAGATTAATCTTACAGTATACTAGTAAAATTGATAATTTTTTATGTAAGTTATTTTTACACGTGGACAAAAGGTTTGATTTATACAAACAGAATAAAAAAGAATGATGATTACAGAGATATAGGTTCACATTACTATATCCGATCGCATATTTTTATTCATCGATTATAGCATCATCAAAAACAAATACTTTCTGTTCTTTGCTCGTTATTTACGATAATAATATGTATTGATTATAAATTGACAGAAATAATGATCCTTTTATACACAATACTCAAATATTTTTATTTTTTATGAAATTGACATATTTGCTGTTGAACTGAACTTATTATTTTCTTGGTGATAAATGACATGTTCATTAAACAAAAACAAAGATAGAACTATGCTCTGTTGAAATAATACAGTTTCGATTGATTTACGAATTAAAAATATTCTTTTCGATACTATTGTTGGTTTGGTGATGAAGAGAAAAGAAAATGTTTGATGATATGTAATAACACGTTATTTTTCCTTTGTATGGTTATATTAAAAATAGACGGGAATGTTAGTTTTTGTCCGATGTTGACGTGAATATGGTCATGGTCGGATAGTCATATACTTTACTTTCTTTTTCTTTCTTGTTTTTTATAAAGAAAACAAAAGCTATCAACGATAAATATAAATTGGACAAAACGACGCAGCGACGTCAATATATAAACGTGTATAGTCATATGCAAGTAGCTCACTAAGAAAAAATCTCGACTTTATTCATCGATATTTTTGCTATTATTGAGACTTATTTTTTGTTGAAGATATTCATCATCAACTAAATCTGGAACACAAAGGCCCAGATCAGCCAGCTGAAGAGCACGTGGATGCAGCTGTTGAGCAAACAAAAGACAAAATGAATAATACTGAAGACAAAGTACATCGTGCAGGTGAAGATGCAAAAGACAAAATGAATAATGCTAAAGATAAAGTACATCGTGCAAGTCTAGATGCAAAAAACAAAATGCATACTGCTGAAGATAAAGTACATCATGCCGTTGACGATGTAAAACAAAAAACAAAAAAACTCGCTGATGATATTGGACATGCTGTTGCTGGTGCAAAAAAGAAACTTTAACTGCATTTTTCTCTTTTTTTATTTTCGAAGAATAATCAGTCAATTTAATCACCGATTACACATATTATTTTACTTTAATCAAATTACTTAATCAAAGATCAATCTAAATCTTCTATGTTAAAAAGATTTTAACCATTTGATTTACTTATATCATTTACATTTTTAAAAGTATATCAAACACTTCATTTTGAATCAAATAGAAATTAGTCAGAGACATTCCAATTATTGTCATACATTGATTATAGATTTAATTTAAACATTTTACTTTGTAAAATATTTCGAGAGAAGCTTGTTTATATAAATATATTAACTGATCTCATAAGATTTGTATCTCACGTACATTTA
This sequence comes from Rotaria macrura, assembly GCA_900239685.1. Classification (NCBI taxonomy): domain Eukaryota; kingdom Metazoa; phylum Rotifera; class Eurotatoria; order Philodinida; family Philodinidae; genus Rotaria; species Rotaria macrura. The sequence goes on from OENT01000877.1 coordinate 16,493, forward strand.
ACGATACTACATTTTAATCATTTCGTCAAACTCTAATAATTCAATTTTAGTTCGTGGACTCTGTGAGATAGGTGTGCAAAACCTTCATGGCATTGGAATCTGTTGCAAATAGATTTGAATTTGTTCTCGACTGAAACTTGGATTTCGGTATGGTTTTGGTCTTAAATTATCCAAATATGATGAGACTTTGCAAGATAAAGTCCCATAAGGGAGAAAAGAATCTCAAGTCTTATAAATTGATATGAGACTGTTTAGATGTTCTATGAATTTGGGAAAAAGATTTTGAATTGAGATTTGGTATCAGCGTAGCACAACTACATAATAGAAATCACGTTAGATTGAAACAATCCCGAATCTAAGTCGAAGAAAGCAATATCCACAATCGTGTGATCCAAATCTAGACGGAATTTGTAATGTAGTGACCATATTTCTATTATAAAAGATCTGTCTGTTTCGAATTCGTTGCATGGATCATCGTGATATATAATTATACATCTTGATATACATATCTTTCTTTTGAAAAGTCAATTACGACTAGAACTCTTGTTCGTTTCATTTCATCTCTATCCTTCGTTGTTTCTATGCTCTTTAAAGTCAATCAAACATATTATTGACCTTGAATACGATTTGTCTATTACACAACCGTAATACGGGACGAAGTTCATGAATATGAAATAAATCCAGAGCATACCACAAATCCAGAAGCCAAAGCCGATTCCAAGCCCAAACTTTAAAGATTTGGTGGCAAATCCCAAATTCATTCACGCTTTGTTGCATCCCTATTGTGAGATTAGACTTCCATTGTACGTATATGATTAGAGGGAAAATGGGTACTTTGGGAATCCCATGTAATTTACTGATAAATAATATAGAATCTGTTTTTCCAAGCTTTCTAAATCGTTTTTCAAATAAAAATGATACTATTCGATAGCCCAAACATTTCCTACAAGCCTATACTAATCTTTGCAGTATCATTTAAAGAAAACCGTTTTACTAAATTACCTCACACGCTCTCTAAAAAAAAACCGTATCCCACAAAACCCGGAGAGGGTTTCCGAGTTTGTTACTATCTGAAACCCTTTAAGGGTTTCCGAGACACGGTTTCCGAGACTTCGGAAACCAAAAGAGGAAACAAAAATTCCGTTCGCATACCAACCTCGGAAACGGATTACAGGTTTCCGACGTTGCATTGTTCCCGATCTCAAACGAGAACCACCGGATCGATATAAACCAGGTCGATCGTTCTGCACGCCGGATCCTGCCAGGGCAGACAATAAAGATGCGGGCAAGTAACTGTATCCTGCAGGAACACTTGAATAATCTCTGGAACCTAGCGGCACCATTCCGCCGGGAAACTTTACATAAGTTTCTCGAATGTTTTCCACCTACTCTTGCCATAAAACACAGCAAGTTAGTAGAAACCATAACAAAAACTTGGCAAAGTTGTCGGCATGGGTACCACTCGAAATTCACCACCGATTTCACGTGCTTTTCTACAGTACACGGTCCCTCTACCACATCTTCTCCAGCAGTTCCTGCAGCATCTGGTTCATGAAACCACCGACTTGGGATGTTGAATCTAAATAGAAATGAAACAGTTCATAAGCTTTACACTTTCAAAATCCAACTCACCATTATTATTTCTTCATCTAGTGTTGGATCTAAATAGAAATGAAACAGTTGATCAGGTTCAAAGCATTAATATCGAACTCCCCATTAATATTTCTTCAACTGATGTTGGATCTAAATAGAAATGAAACAGTTGATCAGGTTTCAACTTTCAAAATCGAACTCACCATTATTCTTCGTTCATCTGTCGTTGGATCTAAATAGAAATTGAACAGTTGATCAGCTTAAAAGCATTAATATCGAAGTCACCATTATCAATTCGTCATTATATCTTGAGCTAACACACAAATAAAAGAAATAATGATTTTCTCTTCGACAGATATGACAAATGACTTCATGAAACATAAGTATTAGGTGAAAATACTCGTATATACATACCGGATTTCGTGATTCATACCATGAAAAGTAACACGTATTTTCCCATAACATCAAAAACACAAAACATTTTAAAGGATTGTTGTAACGAAGCCCATCATTCAATAATAACTTACAAGAAAAGCAAATCATCCACATCCGCAAAAAATTCCAATCTTACACTATTCTGCCGCAATACATACTACCCCTTCATAAGATATTAGTATTTGCTCAACGCCCCGATAAATAAGCCCCTTACCAACAACTTATATTTAAACGACCACAAAACCGTTGACACAAATAGCTGCGCTTCTGAACAATACAAGTTCAATTGGAGAAAACGATAACGGTTTCGAATTCCTGGGCCCCGATAACCTATTGCAAACTTCCATCAAAATGAAGAAAGGAGTCAAGATAAAAATTCTTACTTTTCAGCAATTGAATTTCTGATTGTCCCGATTTCTGACCAATGGACGCTCGGATCGAAAAAGTAAGAACGGATTCGGATTTCCTGTCGTGAAGTGTTGTTATTATTTTGATCACAAGATGTCATGGTCTAAGAAAAAGCTACCGGTTGATGTAATTTCGTAATCATCAGGTATATTGCTTGGTGGATGTCACCGTTTGGGAATAATTCATCAGGTTTCCGCTTGTGAAATGGAACTCACTGGTATTATTTATTCATCCCACTTTACATTGCATCTCAGGACCTGTGCCGAAGGAGGAGCTTTTTAATTTAGTTCGGTCTGCTTGAGTCTTTTGATTTCTCCAGGAATCAGACAGTGATATTTATAACTCTATTGCAGAATTTCTTCAGTCGAATCCAGTATAAGCCTTCAAGAGTTTTATGGCCGTGTAGAGTTTCCGTCGTTTAGAAATTCAATGGATAAAGGCAGAATCGCATAAGAGTTTATCTAAGAATATTTATGTGTTCAAAAATCTTAATTTATCTTTTATCATGAATAATCCAAAATTGAGACTTCTTATGAATTTTAAGATTGAATAATATATTTTCAAAACTATAGCGTGTTTTCAGGTTTCAAAAATGGGATGAATAAGTGAATTACCCATAATTAAGCTAGTTATAAATACTAAAAAGCAATTTCAATTGAACTAAAGATGCCGAAAAATTGGCGGAAATGACGATTTGGAAAGAAAATTTGAACGCCTAAAACGTTCTTCCGAGATATTTTGAACACTTATTATGGACTGTTTTGTGAAACATTTAAATATTTTGTAACTGTGGAAACCTTTAACTGATTCAAGAACACATGGAAACCGGTTTCGGTATACTAGTATACTTTTTCGACACTCAGTACGCTCGGAAATCTAAAAGGTTTGCGATGAAAGACTTCGGAAACAGGAAAGGTATTCTTCCAAACCCATCCGGATACCAACTCAGTTTTTCTAATAATATTGGTTTCCTACAGTACCCTAACGGTTTCCGAGGACAGAGTTTGGTTTCCGACATTAAGAAAAAGGTATTCCAGAAAACCTCAAAGGCATTGAATTCGGTATTGTAGGGAACCCCAGGGTTTCTGATGTCTCGGAAACCTAAACGGTATTTTTGAAAACGTTCGAAAATCCCGCAAACCCTCTCGCAAACCTTTTCAGGTTTCCGAAAGGGTTTCCGAACCGGTTTGGGTTCTTTAGGAAACGGACGTTTTTTAGAGAGCGGGGTGGTTTTGCAAACTCATCTAACCTAGCTAGGACTATTGAAACTTAATTTCTATTAACTAATATTTTAAAGACATTCTACTGATATAAAAACCCTCTCGTTCCAAAGTCTTCACAGGTTTTCAATGGTAAGTAAAAAAAGTTTTGATTCCTAAATTTTGTGGAACTCACATATATTTTCGAAGAAAATTGTGAGTGAAAGTTTTAAGGTGAAGTTTTCGCAGCTCCCCACTCCCCCTGCCTTCCTCTTCCATTACAGACAAAGTCACTGAGTCCACACGCCCCCTCCCCTCCTCGGGGGTACCAGTGCCGCCCCCATAAGGGGGTACCGGATCCCGCCCCCCCCCCTCCCCGATAGAGGGTACCAATGCTTCCCTCCTCATTACATACCATAGAAATCAGCGTACGAATCCATTACAGACATAACAACCAGCATTCTATTATCGTCATATATCACAACCTTATTTTACGCTTCGTCCCAATGTTTTTAACAAGAAAAATGTTAAAATAAGAAAAAAAGAACAACGAAAAATGAAAACTGACGAGTGAGTAGCAACAATGAAAATGAAAAATAAAGTGCCTTTCAAAGAAACATGATGCGAAAAAGTTTCCATATTACATTTACTGTGCTTTCTATTAGCATATGAAGCTTTAGATATGTGAGTTCCACATTTTAGCCCCAAAAGACTTCACTGAAAGGCTGTCTTGGAAAACATATGCAAGCTCCAGAAAAACATATTCATAAAAACAGTAAAGCAGAAACTAAAATCAGAAATTCTTAGCCATTTTGAGAAATTTTCATTCAATAGGACATAAAAACTTTAAAAAAATATAAAGTAGTTTAGTTAAAAGTAAAATTACTTTGTCTATGTAGAATACAAACAACACAACGTTCGATATAGAATTGTGCCGTGGAAAATGTGCAAAACATTTATATAGACATAAGAAACCAACGATGACTATTCAGTTTTCAACTCTAGAATGATACACTTTCTTATGCTATTAATCGCTAGAAAGACTCTCGATTGAACATCAAGCCAAAAAAGAAGACCATATGAGACGCCGAAAAAAAGAATCTGGAAAAGTAGAGATGAGGATCTCGACTGCTGTTTACGTTTTCTTTCCATGAGTGATGTGTATGCACAGCTATGTCAACAAATTCTCTCCACTTTTATATCAACACTCTTTTCCTACCCTGCGGATTTTATTTCAGTCTAGAGAATAGAAGTAAAGAAAGAGAATGTTGTTTCAATCGTCGCACGCATATTCCCTTTTCTGAAAGAAAGAGTTATACGCTCCCTAAATATCTTAAACGTTTCTTTGTTTGCAAACCAATCAGATTTCAGTATATAAATATAGATGTGAAGTAATTCAAATTGAAAACAAAAAGGAACTCGAAAAGATTGAATTAACACAAACGAAAGTAAACGCAACATTATTTCTATCAACGATCAAATTCTGCACATTCTAAAATAATGATTCGATTTACTAACATCGATCAAAAACCGACACGGCTTCCACCTGTCTATGGATACCACACTCACCAACTACTTCCTCTTCGACAAGCTCTCGATCCTATCTGCTCTAGAATAGACCAGTTAGATAAATTCATTAAAATTGCAAAAGCTGAATGTCATTTTCCTTCCGAGCACAATCTCACCCGTGAAGAATCAGCATCAATCTACTTATATACTATGGATTGGGGAAATCAAAGCCTTTATAGAATACTCAACGGAGATCTTCGTGAAAAAGATCGATCAGTGCTAGTACCGTGGCATGGATATCTCAAATTATTTGATAGCGCATTGCACAAATTACCTAATGTTCAAATCAATTTATGGCGTGGTATCAGCGCCGATATTACTAAGAATTACAAAGAAGGTGATGAACTAACTTGGTGGTGTTTTAGTTCGTGTTCATCGTCGACCAAAGTTGTCAAACAGTTTCTTGGGCCTGTATCTACATTGTTCATGATCGAAGCGATAAACGGAAAAAACATATCCGCATACAGCAATTATCCAGAAGAAAATGAAGTTATTCTTCCCTTAGGTACGCGAGTTCGTGTTGTAAGTGACGCACTAGATCATGCGTCATTAAACTTGATACACTTCCATGAATTGATCGATGAAAACGAAAAAGAATTCGCACCCTCATTGGGACATGTGACTACCACTACATTAAAAAGGTTTGAAGACGGTAAGTAAGTAATTTGTAATCCGACCAGTAGACCGAACTCCCTGCTTTATAGATTCCAGCAAAACGGCACACAATGAAAAATCTTCAACCTTTCAAATTTCCACCTACGCTAACGGAGACAAGTACGAACGGACAGTTCAAATATAAAAAACCAGCAAGTACACATATTCGATGTCGATAAGACTTCTCAAATCCTTCACATCATTACAGAACAACAATTAAGGTGAATCGAAGAATGAGAAAAAGAATGGTAAAGGCACTTATTACTATGCTGATGAGAGAAAGTATACAGGCGACTTTCTGGATGGTATGAAAACAGGTCAAGGCGTATTTACATGGCCCAATGGTGATAAATACGAGTAGAAGCCTTCACATATAAGTTCTTCTGAGCTACTATGATGTGTGGTCTCTAAGACACAAGAGTTGATAACATAGATGAATAACTCATGGGTCTACTCTCTAAAAAATAACCGTTTCCCAAAAAACCAACGCAAAAAGGTTTGCGAGGCTCGGAAACCCTTTTCTTACTCTCGGGAACTGTTTCAAGGGTTTCCGAAAGCTCGGAAACCCATTTTTTACCATCAGAAACTCTTAAAAGGTTTCCGATAGTAACAAACTCGTAAACCGAAAATGGTT